>JAOWBP010088366.1:0-26258 GCA_028571105.1 Tragopan temminckii
TCTTGAGGTCCAGCACCTGTGTCAGGAGGGTGATGACAAGCAGAGGTAGTGCTGTCCTTTCTGCTTTTGCTGTTCCTTTCAGGAACTTCAGGCTACTTGCTCTTGGCAGTTGGTTTTTTGTTTTTTTTTTCCCCAGTGTTGTGGTTTGTACTAATTATCCCTCTTTATACCTACTCCATTGTTCATCCCTGTAAGAAATTATCCTGTCACTTAGCCATTGAACCAGCAATATACTGAACCAGCTGTAATTAACAAATTGATAAAGATACATATGATGTTTAAACCAATAATATAATAGCCTCCACGTTTTTCACAAACCCGTGACAATGCAAATGTCATGCATTCTAATTTTAGACAGACACTGCATCTTCTTTTCATTAGCCTCTGCTTATTGTCTTGTGGGCTGCCTTAACAAGATGGATTTTAAAGAATGACCTCAGAATTTTGATTTCTAAGTTGTGAGTGATAACACTCTGCATTATTAATAGGTGGATTTTTGTAACCGCTATAGTTATAAAATCCTTTGTATTCTGTTTTAGACGTAAGGCAGTTCTTCAGGGGATGTGTCCATTGACCATAAAACATTTGGGATCTCCAGCCAAGACTTTGCTCTCTAGATTATTTCCAGCACGACTGGAGGCACAGAAGAAAACTGCCTGGAGCTGGGGAGAGAGGCAAGGAAGAAGAGCTGAAGGAAGCTTACACAAAATAAGATTACATTTGCTTGATTTTGCCTGATACAGTTTTATGTCAGTTGTTGAGTTTTGATATTCATTTATTTATAAATTAATTAGAATATTATGGATTTCTCTGGAATATGGATCTTGTACCAGAATGGATAAGGTCAACATCCTGGCATTTGGCACTTTGTGCAGTGTTTTAGTGCCTAACCTGAAGTCCCTAATAGCATTTTGTTTTGTTTTCTGTGTTAGCCAAAAAGATGGTTAAACCAAGTGGCTTTTAAAAAACTGTTTATTAATTCCAATGGAATATTTGTTTATTAAATTTAAACAGAGTTGCTGATTTTGTTTTTGTTTTGTTTTTTCAGAAATGCAAACCCATATTTAGAAAAGAAAGTCTTTGCTTCTGCCTCCCTTTTCACTGTCTTCATTTTCCTAAAGAGGAGACAGCATGCTTTAAAAGCACATTCTATATCTTTGCCGGTCTCTACTAGAGTAGTCAGTGGATGTATCAGTGAGACTCATTTTATTGTTAATTTATCTTCTTGATGCACAGTATCAGACTCCATTTTCATTGACTGAATAACTGTGGAGTCATTATGAAGGCAATAAGAACTGAGTTACTAGCCTTGGAAGTGATTACTGCTAGATTTTTGCCTCTTAGGCCTCTAAACAGGATGTTGCATTATTACACGCAATTCTCTTCCCTGATGTACTGTCTGAGCATTGGCCAGACTATCATGTACCACTGATTTATACAGAACACTTAATCTCAGTGGAGCCAAAGTAAGTATATATGAGATCGTAAATGACAGTTTTCATTGCAGTGCTTTTTTTTTTTCTTTTTTTTTTCTTTTTTTTTTTTTTTTTTTTTTTTTTCCCCAGTATGGAGCTCTCTGTCTTGATGAAATACTATTTAGCACCATCTAGTAGTTTGATTGCTGGATGCTAGTAAGTCATCAGATCCTGCCTGGAACAGTTATCTGCTTGTATTTCCAGGGTAGGTGTTACGGGTTTGTAAGAGAGACTTCTGGTCATTGAAATCCTCTTAAATATGATTGGTTTCAAACAGCTGTGTATGCTTCTGCTTTAGGGACATGGATGTCAGGCCACATGTGTAATAGGCAAGGCCACAAAATGAGCATCAGGGATGTGCATCCCTGAAGTTGAATTTCACAGCTGGAGGAGTAGTTTGAAGATGAGGTGATGGCCTTCCAGCACGGTTATGTGAATTACAGAACCTAAACCATGGCTTACACAAGTCATTTTCCTTGGAAAATAAATACCTGCTTTTGAAAATATCTGAATGTGCAGAAATGAAGTAAGGAAATGTGGTAGTTGCCAGTCAGCCAGGGCTTTCCCTCATTTGCTGTGTTCATCAGCCTGAGCCTGGTGCGAGGCACAGCAGCCATTTGAATACAACATGCATGAGCCAGCTGGCAGCATTGTGTCTGTTAGGCTAGTCAGCAGCAGGATTCTCTCTTTTACTTAGGTGACGCTCTGATCTTTTTTCAGTGTTTATATTGGAGCAGTTCTCAGAGGCCCTAGAAATGAAGCAGAAATGGTCTGCTCCACAGAGATTTATGAAGAAATTGTCACGACTCTTACTGCCCCTTTCTGCTCCGCTGGTACAAACTGTGCCACAGAGCAGCAAAGAATTGAATCTTTTCAGAAGCAGGTGCATGAGGAAAGCTGGCTTTTCAGCCTCACAGAGTACTTGCTTGGGAGAGAAGGAAAGAGGGAGAGGGAGAAAAGGAAAGATGGGGCCTGGGATTTGTAAGACTATATCAGTACTTGAAGGAATCATTGAATAAAGCACCTCACAAACATCTTGTTCATCCTCTGGCACTCCTAACAAAGCAGTAGCTGCAACTGCGGTATGTGAAGTGGCTGATGCTGCAGGTTAAGCAGTAAGTACTTACTGGGTCTTGCTGCTCAGAGAAATATGTACTTGAACAGGCTTCTGCAGGCTGCTCAGTTTTGCCCAGAAATAGAATTTTTTTCAATATAGGTACCAGAATTGCTCTGGTATATAAAAATACACTGTGTTGGTTTTCTGAACATAGTTTGATCATCGTAAATCCACTGAAGTTCTCATTTAGTCATATATGTCCACCTGTTCTCACTATTAGACACATCCCATTGATGATGCTGCAAGACCACTTGATCCTGCTCTGGTCTCGAGATAGCTCAAAGATGCTGCCTTTTGCACCAAGGAGGCAATCCATTTGCCAACTTCTGATGTTCCCAGATTGGCATGCTGCTTTGTGCAACCAGGATAGAAGATAGAGGCTTGCACAGCATGTGTCCTAATTATGCAGCAGATAGAATATTTCATGGGAACATGAAAACTGGTCTAAATCTGAAATGGTAACCTAAAACTAAAGTGTTCAGTGTCATAATCAGGCTCCCAAAAGTCTTCCAAGCTTCCACAGTGATCCTACAGTGTTATGCTAAGCTTTCATTTCATATCCTTCTGGATAACTCAGTACAACTTCTTCCATCAGTCTATATAGAAAATATATTGCATGACCTGCCTAGTTCTTGAGGGTAACGTAAGGGAATGGCATATGCTTATGGCCTTCATTTATTGCCATCTTCACAGAATCATAGAATCACAGAATGGCCTGGGCTGAAAAGGACCTCAAAGATAATTGAGTTTCAACCCCCCTGCTATGTGCAGGGTCCTCAACCACTAGACCAGGCTGCCCAGAGCCACATCCAGCCTGGCCTTGAATGCCTCTAGGGCATCCACAACCTCCTTGGGCAACCTGTTCCAGTGCGTCACCACCCCCTGAGAGAAAAATATCTAATATCTCCTAATTTCTAACCTAATCTTCTTTTTGGATGAACTGTTTTAAGAGTACGAAACTGGGGCAGCCAAAGGCCTGTAACTTACTTCTTATTTTGAAGACTTGAGAATGATTTAAATAATGCATAGATTTTGTTCTGGCTTTGTCCACACGTGGATTATAGTTCATCAAGCTGTTTAGAACTCCCACTGTTGCCTTTGCTTACTGGAGCCTAACTTTGTGGTGCCACCCTTGTCCTACCTTAGGCTGCTGAAGAGCAATCACAGTAAACATCTCTGCCAGGGGGATGTGTGCATCAGTTACAGGCGTGTTCCTGTGCTCTCTAGGTTTTGCAGGAAGAACCAAAGAGCATAGGAAATGAATGTAATACAACTCACTGTGATATGCTGTGAAAAAGGAATGCAGTTTTATAAACAAAATCTTCGTACCGTTGGCTTTACACTTTCAGACCCACATACCCAGAAGCGCCTAAATGTGTCTGTCCAAATGGGCTGGCCAAGATCATACACAGGACGAGAATGTTCTCTGTTACATCTTCATTGTTTCTCTGAGTTTCTTCTTGATTGGCAAGTTGAAGTGACATTAGATTTGCTTTTTTTCATCTCTGGGAGGAGGTGGTGTTTGGGATTCAGTGCCTCACTGTATAAATACACTGTATTTATTTGGGTATTTTATGTCTCTGGACTCGTTCTTCATCTTGTCTGATGCTCTATCTTTAGGTCATCTTGTTCCTTTTCAATACATGTTCCGCTGCTGCTTCTGGTGCTTTCACACGTGTACACGCACTGCCACCCATGCTCTTTCAATACCATTTTTAATGTCAGTTAGAAATCACTGCAAAAGAACCGAATAGTTCCTTCTTCTCTGAACACTTTGTTCCTCAAATGCAAGCTTTACTTTTTATTTCCATCTCTGCTGTAGCATATGAAATATTGTTGTAAGCATGTCCCAGTAAAAACACCCTATTTGCTCTCTGACTTTAGAATTCTGCCCTGTTCCAATGGTTCATTAGTGGAACAAAGCCAGAAGGAGATTCAATTGTTTGTGCAAGTCTGAAAGGCCAGTGTTTCAAAACTGCAGAGTGTGCTATCAACAAGGATGAATCCTTTGGCAGTGCATTCTTTCTACTGCAAAATACTTGCTGTGTGGAACCTGAGACCCTTATTACAAATTCATGAATGATTTTAATCCATTCTGGCAGCTTTCATAAGCATTGCAGTCATCTGGAAGCAAAAAAGATCATTGGTTTGTGCGAAATAATACAGCTAAGCTCATATTTGATCTTGCTCTCTAGTGAGAGAGGAATGCTTAAACTTTTTTAAAAAATTAATCAAGATAGGTTTCTAGTGTGTTAGATTTAACAAATGTATTTAGAAGTCATGTTCTATAAGGCATAATAACTCAATGTAGAGCATCACCAAAAGAAAAAAGGATATCTTGGGAGAAGGCCCTAGATGTGCTGGAGGTGTTTTAAAATTATGTAAAACTTAACTACCAGTTGTCAAAAAGTAACCAACAGGATAATCTGGATATCAAGACCTTATTTCTCTCATCATCATTTTTAAACACTTTCTGCAAAATGTGACTTTCCCTTTGAGTGCTCTTAACCTTGAGGCACTGTTTGTTGCAGAGACAAAACTGTCAGAAAGGAAATCATATTTGAGAGCAAGCAGCTTTTATTTCCCTGGGGCACTGTGGTACAAAATGATAGCAACAGTCGACAGGTAGCATTTATTGTGGTAAATGCTTGAAGAAGTATCCAACAGCTGTTTTTAGTACAATTTTCATAATATTATTTTTCCTAGTAAGCACTTGTTGTAGAAACAAAGGAGATATTCTGTGATCACAAGTCAGAGACAAAGTTTGCGTGGAAGAGGATGCATTGAAATGAGTGGTATTCCAGAGCTGTTGTGATTCTTCAATACAGTCAGCTCTGATGTAAGTCCAAAACTAAAGTGTCGACTTTTAAAATCCCAGCTTTTATTTCTATAGAACACTAAGCACGGCTGAGCTTTAGTTAGGGCTCATAAATGCTATGAAGTCTCTAACTTCTATCAGTAGAACAAGTTTGTCCCACATGCTCAGATTTGCAAAAGGAACTCATGTAAGGAAAGCCTGTAATTCATCTCTCTTCCCAGTCTGTCATGAAGAAATTACAGTTTAACATCTTGCTTCGCCACTGAGTAATCAGAATTAGGCATCTTTTCTCTCTATTCAGTCATGAATAATTAGTGTTGAGTGGTACCAAAGAACAGTGTAATGAAATCACCCCCAGGCAACCAAAGATTCTGAAGAAATTAAGCCAGTTCATAAACTCCATCTAGACAAGAAAAGAAGAAAGAGAAAAGGGGTAAGGAAAGGAAGAAACAGAGAAAAAGAAGAAAAAGAGGAAAAGAAAATGAGAAAAAGAAAAGAAGAAAAAAAGGATAAGAGATTCAGGCCTGAAACAGAGCAGCAAACCAGGGCATATTTAGATTGGTTTATATTTATTTACAAACGTTGGTAGCAGATGGTTACCAACATTTCATCATTATGTCTGTTTAAGCTAACTTAAAAGCTGTAAGAAACAGCCCAATTTATATAGCAACTCGCCTTCTTTAGCCCACTCTTCACTTGCATTATCCAGAACAAATTCCATTACAATTCATCACACAGCTAAGTAGCTAAAAAAAGGAAATAGATGCAAGTGTAAAACCAAGAAAAGTGGCATAGTTATCCAAAACTAGGGATCAGTTGTTTCTCCACCATGGATGCCTGCTTTACTGATACTGGTTCTGTACACAAAGGAGCATTTTCAGAAGATTTCTTCCTCTCCCAAATATGGAGTGTTCCTTGGTTATTATATCTTATGGAGGCTATAGAAGCAGACACTACCGGAGGAGATAGAGACCTAATATATCTCACTGCTCTCTTTGTAAAGGAGCATATTTAGCAGACAATCTGAGCTAGGCCACTCTTTTTCCACATTACCCTTTTATTTCCATGCAACAGACTAGCTGCCTGAGATAAGGTGATGACTGACAGATGATGGTGGCTAGTCAAATGGACGCCTGTCATAAACACTTGCTAAAAAATGCTGTATGAAGAAAATAAAATAAATAGAAATAAATTCAAGTGAATTTCCCCAAGAGAATGCCTCACATCTAGGAGTTGTCATACTGGACAGATAATAGTTTTTGTTTAACTTCCTGTGAAACAGTTTGATTCAGCTGGGCTCCACTCTCTCTGGAATATCTAATTCACTCAGAAAGAAGAAAGATTACGTTTTCATGGGCAGCTGGAAAGAACTGCTTCTGATACCAAAGTGGAGATGGAAGAAAATATCAATTAAATCACCATAAATGGGATGAGCAATATAATGAGCAAACAGTGATTTAAAAATGGAAACATGAATGTTTGCTCTGTAAATATTTAGACTGGAGTTGAATTTCCTGTTCCTGTTCTAACTAGTGGCAAGGGACAAGGTCATCACTTGTTAAAACGGATATCACTGTAGGTGGTCCAGAGATCTGGATACCACCACCGCTTCCCTGTCTGACTAGGCCTCAGTTTGCCTGGGTACAGAAACCTCTGTTCAGCAAGAACCCAAAGCATGTGTCTATGTGTGTGAGCCTATCTCTGAAAAAGAATGAAAGACTATACACTTATAAATCAAAAGAATTACCAAATACACTCTTTTATTCCTTGCTGGGAAAATCCTGTGCGCAGTGGCAAAGTAACCTCGTAAAAAGCAAGTGAAGTCTTAACTGAAAGGGGATTTAGAATATGCTGATTTAACTGATTACATTAAAAATAATCAGCAGGAAAATAACACATCCTATCTCATTTATATGTAGTAAATGCTCAAAACAACTTTTATGAGTGAGCATTTACTTAATTAGAAGTGGCGTGCTTTCAAAATATTCTTTCTGCGTGATTCGACACATCACACAGCAAGTTTCACTTACGACTAAGGCATGCATATTTAGATGCAATGCTTGTAGGTGATAAGCCTGCTATATTTATTCACTGAGGACCTGCATCAAGAGTAATGCAGGCCCTAGCTTACGCATTAGCCTGTTTCGTGAGCATTTCCATGCCAAGGTCTGAGTGATGCTCTCATTCCCTCATTGTTTCTTCACCACTCTTGGGCAGTGGAGCACAGAGCTGGCTGCGCTCTGCTTGCTGCAGCCCATCCTTGTTCGGCCCATGTTGGCCCTAGCACATGCAGGGTGGCAGCGATGGGGACAGAGATGCAGGGCTGACAGCACCTTGGTTTGTCTCTGCCCTCACTGCCAATCAGCCCAGTCCTAGAAACAGATGGGCGCTAAGGCAGTTTGGGGCTTGGAAGCAGTGCCAGGCTGAAACTACCAGCCTGAAGAGTGGATGATGGATGGGGGCAGACTAGGAACTGGCTGGGAGCCCTGAATCTCTCTGCAGTTTCAACATCACTGCACTGGAGCAGACTTTGGCAGCATCCAGTGGGCGCTGAATCATTCTGCTCAGCTGGGCTGAGGCTGCCCTGCCAAGGGACTGTGCCCAGCTGGGGTTGGGGCAAGCTCTGGGGCTGGGAATGCTCCTGGTTTCCTAGTGCAGCCACAGCCTCCTGCTGAAGGCAGATGCGTCTGGTTCAACCCTGAGAAACATGCAGATTTACTGGACCCCAGATCTGCAGATTTATGGAGTTGATGTTTACCCCTTTGTGCCATAGAGTGGAGCTGGAGCTTTTCTATTCCCTGGGAAGCAGAAACTCAGGGCCTGGCTGGTGGTGGATGCAACCACCGCCATTGGACTCATCTTAAAAGTCGCTAGTAATGACATATTTAGGCTACAGCAGCTCACATTTTCATTAGTGATGCTGCTTCTGGAGAGGAATGCTGAGTAGTAATCATTATTATTGCTTTAGCAGATTGTATCTGTGCACTGCTGCCACCTGCCACTCTGTACCACGCTGCAGAAGCAGCCCTGGCTTTAAATCCTAGTGGGTGACCTTATTATCAGCTCCATGTTTTCAAAACCCACAGGAGGCTGGCCCCAAATTATATGACTTGACTTAGAAATAAATACATTGGAGGAGGCTTCCTTTTCATTGCTGCTAAGCTCCTAGGTCTTTAGCATCCACACAAGTCTTTTTTCATTATTCTCTCTGCAGCAGGCTAAGATTTTAGGCGAGGGGAAGAAGGAGGAAGAGGAGAGGGATGTGCAGAAGGAAAGGAGGAAATGGAAGGAGGGAAGGGAAGAGGGAGGAAAAAAGGAGAAGAATAGCAAGCAAGCAAAGAGAGAAGGAGAAAAAGAATTCTTGCAAAACCGCACCAGGAACTGTAATTTGAAGATAAGTATGTTGCACATATAAGCAGAGATAACGGCACCACCAAGACTTAGTTCACTGAACTAAAGTGAAAAGCAGAGTATGTTAACATGTTGTACCTACTAACAGCTTACCAGCTGAGCATTATCCATGTAGAGCCATCCCATTCCCTTCCCAAAAATTGCCCAGTGAGAATTGGTGAAGTTGAGTTTTCTTGTCCTCTTTTCTTGTCTGGGTTCCAACCCACAGCAGCCCAGCTGTGTACTACCTGAGTGCTGAAGTTTAGTTTATTTTTTTGAAGTGAGAGTGCTGGGATTTCAGGCTTTTCACTTGAGTGCTCTCTTTTACTTTCTATGCCATTGGAAATGTAGTGCAGAAGGACAGAGTAATTCAAGGTGTCTGACTTCCCTTGTTGACTGAGTGTCACAGAGGTGATAAATCAGAAGAGTATGTATCAGAAGGGGAGCTAAGTTAGGAGGGGTATGCAGAAACAATTGCTTGGATGACAGTACATATAGAAGTGCAATATGACTGTGATGGAAGCGCGATGCTTTGGGTGGGTGGCCAGCTGCTCCAAGGCCTATCCAGGCAGTCACCTGGGCCAACACCAAAAACAGCATTGTTCTGGGTTGTTTGAAAGGATCCTTATGCTGCATAAATCCCTGCGTTCACTGATTCAATAGAGATGCATAAGTTCACACCATGGCAAGTTTGGCCATAACTTTAATTTATAATTCAAACTCTTTGTCTCAAATCTGAAGAAGTTGACTCCAAAATGTGATTCTATACACTGTGAACAGTGTCATTTAAATGCAAACTATGCCTTGGCCGTGGTCAAAGGTTTGTGGTATGCATTGTTTCCATTTTAAGTATGTGTAGAAAGAATGAAATTTGTAGCTGAAAGCCTGATAATGCGGTTATCCTTGTTCAATTTTTCAGCACCATCTGTTCTTTCCAAGTAAGAATTCCTGACAAATCATATGAGCAAAAACTTACTTTATTTCTCCATGCAGCAGACGAACCATTAGAGTTACGGAAATCTGGTTGGGCAAAGAAATATGTTTATAAAATGATTGGTTTAAGTCTTTGTTGTCTGAGAAAATGACTTTTTAATGTACTGACAGCTGTCTCCCTCTGGCATGTTTTCAGTTTAACAGTTTATGTTGGAACCAGATCATTTGTTTCATAACTGGCTGCCGCATAACAAACAGCACTTTTAAATCTCCAATCAGCCCACGTATCGCATAAATGCTAGCTGTCCCCGTTGGGATACCTTCTCAATCACTACTTTTTCTTAATCATGCCTGAAAAATACGTAAGTAATATGGCCACATCATAATCCTCTTTTAAGTCACACAGATAAAAACGTGACTTGCCTGAAACATTTAGGTATTTTAATAGGTTATCATAGTTGAGAGTTGAGGCAGCAACCCAGCACATTAATGCATACTCATTTATTTGCTAAAATAGTTCTATGGTGCTTATTTAAATCCTATCTAGAAAACAAATCTTATTTTCTGTTCCCTAGAGCCTGTTTTTAAAACCCACTGTGCTGGGCATGGTGCAGTCCTCGTGCTCACAGGCTATGCCAGGGCTTCATTCAGCTGTCTTCAGACCTCACTTTCAGATGCAGGAGCGCTGGGCTTTGTCTCTCTCCATCTGCGTCCACTGGTGTCCAGCTGGATGCAGACTGGCTTTGTGTGGGCAAGGACAAAGCTCTGTGTGGAGCCTGATATGAGCCTTCCCATCCTCTGTGCGCCATGCAGGACATCTTCACTACCGCTTTGGAGCAGCACCTGTACCTTTGGTTGAGAACTGCAGCTTGAACCCAGAAATCAATTTGTAGTACGTGCAGCTGGAAGTGGCACAGCGGGAAGTTTTCTTCATTTCCATCTAAAATGGTTGTTGCTAGCCAAATAGTGAACGATACCCATCCCTGGTGTATTTCTGTGGCACGTTCTGTGTCTGCGATCTGTCCTTAGGCTATGTGCACTCTGAACTGGAACATTTATTTTGTGTCAAAATAATGTGCTTACGGATCACGTAAAAACAAAATAAACGTTAAAAACTTTGCAAGCTTTACGCCACCAATGAATAGATGCACAAGGAAAGAAAAATATAAACTTCCTGCAGAAATATGTATCCAGATAAAACATCTGCAGAGGAAAATGTGTCTGAATAATGCCTTTAAAAATGAAAAATAAAGAAGCCCCATTAAATAAGCAAGCATTTGCTGGCAGGCTGCCTGAAGCTGCAGCCGTAGGTTGGAAGGTGTCTTCTGACCTATGGCCTCAAGGATTTTCTCCATGATCTCTGACAGTACAACACAATGGGACACTGTGGCAGGAATGTGAAATCTGGATCTGCATGGGCAGCATTACCAAGTTTCTATTAGCAGGACATTGTGTGGCTTCCTTTCCCTATGGTGACTGGGGAATCTAAATTAACCCTGATTCAGGCTAAGACTTGGACATCATGTCTGCATTGGACCCTGGCTGATCCCATTTAACACAGTATTAATTTGAGCTGATCACAACCCTAGCGCAGATTGTGCCATTTTGAGCCGTGTGCTGAGTTTTAAGAAAAAAAAAAAAAAAAAGGAAGGCTGTTTTGGTAGAAGGGATGATGAATGAGAACAGCATTCAAACACAGAATTTGTCATGTCAAATTAGGCTGACCTTCAGTGGCAACTAAATCTTTGTGGTCAGAAGGGAAGCTGTGGGGCTTGTGTGAATATCTTGGATGATCGAGTTCCAGCTTGGAGGAATACTAAACAAGGGAAGTACATTTTGCCTTTACCATTTCATTTGTCTGCCTCTTCTCTTTACACTGGAAAGGTCCACTCATTCTGGAATCTGAGAAGCCTGCATGTATCGTATATCACATATTTTTCGGATGTCTCCTATTGCTGAAACTCTGGGAGAACCTACTTTTAAGCTATTTGAACTGAAGCCTGTGGGTACCTGAGTGGAGGAGAGGAAGGAGGCCAGTTCACATTTGGTTCTTGTTCTGATTCAAGTCCCATCACTCTGGAGTGCTGCCAGATTTGGTAACAGAGGTAAGACTGGGGGAATCTTCAGGTCTAAACAGTTTTGTTGTGAAGTCCCAGCTCTCAGGTGCAAGCAGAAGACCTGGTTCCCGGACCAGACTGGATGGAAAGATCTCAAATCTGGGTCAGTCTTGCTCCCTCACTGACTGCAGAAGCTTGTAGCTGTGGTAAGCAAGCAAAGCAGTCATGTCTGCCTTTGTAGTATTCAGTTTTTGGGAGCCAAAAATTCCCCAAGTTCTGGAGCTGCTGGCACAATGGCATTCAAGGTGGGCTTTTCTCCAGGTGCAGCAGAGGATAGCAGTAGCTTTCCTGGGTGCAAACAGTGCAGAGGAGAAAAGCTGAAATTACTGCAGTAATAGAAACAAAATATTAATCGTTCTGAACGTAGATTTCTAAGCAATGTTTATTTAATTAAAAAAAAAAAAACAGCTAAATTCTGTCTTTTAAATTGTCGACACTCTTACAAGATACTCTCAGATCTGAAGTGTGTCCTACAGTATATTTTCTGCAGCAATTCAGACAGCAGTGAAGTGTCAGGAATGCTACATCAGATGTGTGTGGATATGTAATAGCATTCATGGGCTTCTGCGATGACACAAGCTTTGTCGAAGCTCTCTGACTATAACAGATCTCAAGTAAGTGATTGTTCTGAATAAATTGTCTACACCATTGTTTTCCTACTGCAAACAGAACAGAGCCATTTTTAAACAGGCTGCATAAAAATGACACAGAATTCACTGTGTGAAAGGAAAGGACAATTTCAATTATATCTTCCCTGCTATTTTCTGAACACTTCTTATAATTTTTTTAATTTTAATTTTTATTTTTTTTTACTACGCAATTCTTTTGGTTCGTAAACAGATGAGGCTTTGGAAAGTGTCGCCTCCCGCTAATAAACATGGGAGTTGCACACAGTCATTTGCTTAATGTTGTGGAACAAGGAGTCTCTTATACAGCTACACAAGGGGCAGAGCTTGGGAAAACTTTGATATGGCATTCCTCCAAGCCGCAGCTGAAGAGGGCTGTGCTTTTGTTTCTTAGATTTCAGATGCTAATTGCAGCAGAATATTTGTCCAGCGCTTTAGTGAAAGCCTTCAATAAGACAGAAGTGCCGCAGCAGTCAATATTCATGGGTCAGTGATGAGCTGAAGCCTTAGTATTTTGCCAGTGCTGTCTTCCTCTTGGGCCCTTGCAGTGGGCTTGTGACCTCTCACAGTCATTTCAAACTCCATGTCCAATTTTGTAAGAGGGTGGCTGTCAATCCAGTGCGGATGATAACAGCTTGTCTCCTGAAACTCGCACCGCAGCTTCAGCCGAATGCGGCATTTTTGCTGTCTTAGGTCATGATTTACAGAAGGTTTACAGGATATTTTACTTCGGAGGGAGCAGAGCAGCAGCAGTGAAGCAGCAGAGTGCCGGGCAGCATGCCCAAGAGGAGCAGCCTTTAGACAGGCCCTGCTTTGCAAGGCACTCCCTTCCAAATGCACTGATGCTTTGGGAATGTCATGGTCCATTGCTCCTCCTGGCAGCACATCCTTCAGCCCGCTCACCCCACTGCCCTGTGCTCGGGGCTGCCCGTAGCCCCAGAACAACTCAGGCCAAGAAGGAGATGTCAGCAGCCTCCAGCTAGAAGGCAAAGCATTCATCCCTGCTGCATCTCTTCTGCCAGGTTCAAACCCTGGCTGAGACCTCAGGGCATGGCCACCCAACTCAGGGCACTCAGGGAATGGGCACCTCTGGGGCTGAAGAAGGTCCTCGCCCCATGTCAAGTCCTTCCTTCATGTAGTGCTTTGAGACCAAAAAGGTACTACCTAATAGGGCACATAAGAAATAAGAGAAATTTCATGTCAAAAGCATTCTGTTTTAAACAGCAGTGTCAGCTGAAATGAGCGTATTTTTTAATTTAGCTTTCATACTACATCAATTCCAGACGGTCACATTTTCCCCGTGGTAATATTTACCAAAGCAATTAGCTGAATTCACATCACTCTTAGATAACTGGAAACATACCGTAAGTATTAGGTGCGTACTGGAAATGAAGAATTACAGAAAACAGCGGCCTCACCCTTGAAAATGACAAAGTATTTTCCTGTCAAGAAAATCAGCCAGACTATCTTATACTGTCATTCTCAAATTCGCTGCAATGATCAGCTTCCTCTTTAAAAGCCTCCAAGTGCCAGCGTTACACTCGTGATGGATTCTGATTTTTGCAGATGTTTAATTACAGCAGTTAAAGCATGAGGACGACATTTCCATCAGGAGCCATGAACAGGGAACCCGCAGGGCGAGAAGAAGATGAGCTCACTGCTCCTTGCTTTGCTTCTGCCTTCCCACCCCGCGCTGGGCAGTGCTGTGAGCTCCTGTTCTGCCCGCGGTGGTTTTGTGTTACCGAGATGCCCACCGCTGCTTCATGTTCTTTTCAGAAGAGTTCTGCCCGTTTCTGTGAGAACAAGATGCCATCTAGCGGTCCGATTTTCATCTCACAGGCTTGAGCTTGTTTTTCTGAGAAGCTTGGGGATGCTAAATAACTAACGCAGCGTTTTCAGTTTTCATTATAAACTCAGGTCCTCCACTAATACCCAAAAGCTTTTAAAGTAAAATGGTCTACTTTTAATCATAGCCCAGAAACCGGCTTTTGGAGATCATAATCATTTATGAATTTATGAAAGGAAAATGCTGGTATATGCGATTTATTTCTCCGAAGTCAAGCAAACATATTAATTTTGCAAAGTGTAATGATTTTGTGCAACTGCTTGGAAAAAGGTAGTGCAAGCATTATTCAGGGGAAAGTCTGTGATTCCCGTAATTTAGGTTGATATAAATAGCTTTTAGGACTGCCTCATCTGTTTTCCACATTTCCTTATTTCTCAACCTCAGGTACAAAGCTGAGTGATAAGAATACCAACATGCAAAATCCGATTGGAGTGCAAAGCTTATAGAATTTGGGTGCACTTAGATGTGGATTTTTCCCCCCTTGGTTATTCAAGAATTACCTGTGAAATTAAGAGTCAAACTATCGCTTTTGATAGGCCATTTCCAATGGTTGGCTATGTTTTGTGCAACATAAACATCCACTAAGAATTACAGAATATCCCAAATTGGGGGGTTGCACAGTGATCACTGAGTCCAACTTCTGGCCCCACACAGGACTACCCAAAAACCAAACCCTATGCCTCAGAGTGTTATCAAGACGTTTCTTGAACTCTGCCAACCTCGGTGCCATAAATGCTTCCTTGGGCAACGTGTTCTAGGGCTTGACCATGCTCTGGTGAAGAACTTTATCTTGCTATCCAAGCTAACCTTCTCCTGAACCTCCATGTCCCTTAGTCCAGGCTCTTCAGGAAATAATGGGGAAGTCAAGAGTGTGGTTGTAGAAATATGTTAGCAATACAGGATAACTGCCAAGGTTCCCTTGCTGGAGCTGCCACACATGCTCTGGTAGAGGGCACATTATAGGTGGGGCAGCAAAGCCCAGAATATTTTGGAAACAGCTCCAGCTCCTGGACCAGCTTAGAAGTGAAAGCAATAAAATGAATATGAAGCTGCTCTCCCTCCCACCCCTTTGGATCTGCTTTCAAAAATCAGTGCCTGCATCTGTAGGACCTGCTCTCTGTGGATGGCTCTGTGCTGCCTGCCTGCAGGCACTGGACATCTTTGCTGTATTGGCTCACAGCATGCTGGCTGTGGCTGTACATCTATACTCACAAACTATCCCTCATCCCTGACTGCATGCATAGCCCCTGTGCTGCTCCACGCTTGCTGGTCAGCTATAAGGTTTGTCGGCCCAGGCACACAAAGTGTCTACCCCTAAGTTTCTTCCTGAGCCACATTTTGTTGCTCCCCAAGAGCAATGTCCAGGCCAGCCCCATAGCAGCTCCATTCGGCAGGTGTTGCCATGTCCAAGCTGGTGTCAGTTTGTGGAAGAGTGTAATATAGCAAAAGGTGTGAGTCCAAGCATGGGATACAGGGAAAACAAAGCTTCTGTACCACTGCCAATTGATTTTATTTTTTGGCAACAGAGAGGCTTTTATTCCCACTGCATTGCAATGAGGGCTTAATAGTTCATTTGAGTGCCTCTTTGCCTTTCTTTCACTCTGCACTGCAGCTGGCATGACCAAGAAAGCCAGCTTGCTCTGAGCACACATTAAACATCAGCCAACGTCTGTAAAACAGAAGTGGCACATCACTGTTTCACAGCCAGGAGGCACTGGGATGGCAGAAGAAAGTCAGGGAGGGGGGATTATGTTCCTGTCCCATCCGGTGTATTCTACCTGCAGCAGCAGAGGCACAGCAGTTAGTGCCCTGGGCTCAGACCTGCCCAAATGGATGGAGCTGAGCAAAAGGGCAGCTGCCAGAGCAAGCGACCCACTTCCTTAAAGCTGCTTCTGCCAGCATAGGCAGGATTTCTCTCCATCCGCACATTTATTTCGAAAATTTAAGCAAGCAATCATGAAATTCTGCACCAAATGTTGTCATTTTTTATTTCTGTCCCATTTTTTTTTTTAATCATCTGTGATGCTGATTGACATTAAGAAACAACAACAACAACAACAACAACAAAAAGCAGGGAAAAATTCAATAAAAGTGATTCATTTCCCTTCTCCCTCCATCTGCCAGCAATGACAAGCAGCAAATAGAGCAGCACCGCATTCTGCCCTGGGTCAGGTCAGCACCACACTCTGCTGCAGAGTCAGCATGACCAGGAACCAAAATATCTGTAAATGTCAGGTGTGCCTTGCACAGACGGCAGAGGTGAAAGGAACCCCTGTGCTCAGGCACTCTGCTTTTCTGTATAAACAGGATATGGAGATGTTCTCTGCAGCTGGATGACAGCCAGCTCAGAAAGACACAATCTCATTTTAAGAGCCTGTGCAATTCCCCTGGTAAAGCATTCCAGATGCTGCTTTCCTTACTCCAAGGAAACTGTGTCCTGTGTGGAGGCTGAGTTTACATACACAGAGTTCTGCTTCCAGCTAGCAAGCATTGGTCAGCTGCTGCCTGCAGGATGGAGAACCAGGGCTGGAGGCAGCTCTCAGTGGGAGAAGAGAGGAGACCTGTGCTTGTTGCTCCTCTATCAGCCCCTAACAGAGCCAGTGCACAGCACTGGCCAGTGCTGGCAATGAGCTGCAACCATGCTAATGTCCACCTCCTCCCCATTCCCCATGTATTCATGGCTGCAAAAGCAGCCCCAGTGCCAGCATTTTTTTACCTGTCTATCTAAAATGATTATAAGGTACTTTCAGGGAACACAGTGAAGGACTTAGTGCCTCTACATGCTGAGTAACTTGATCCCTCTGCATCACAGGAATCCCCTCCCCATTCTGCATCATAGTTTCTGTTCCCCCTGTGAATTTCCTCCCTTCTGCATCCTCCCTGTACACAGGTTATTCTAGCAACAGCGTGACAATTGCTGCATACAGAGATGAGACCATTTTTCTGCCCTAGTCCTCTTTATTGTGTTGATTTTTCCATGTTATCGTGATCATCAAGCCCTTCCCTGTTCATTGCTCTCTGTGACCAGCAGTCCACATCCTCAGCTGACACAGCTCTATGGATGTGTTTCCAACAGGATGTCTAAGAAGTCCTCAAAAGAACTGGCTGTGCCTGCAAGCCATGGGTGGAGATGGTCTAATCAGTCAAGTCAGATGTTCCTCCTGAAGTTCAAGTTTCTGCTTCTCTCTGAATCCTAGTAATCCTTCCCTGATTACCAGTTCAAACTTACCTGGAGTCTCCTCCACTGGACATTTTCCTGCGAACCTACTTAGGGAACCTGCTATAGCAGGGGGTTGGACTCAGTGATCTCCAGAGGTCCTTTCCAACCCCTACTGTTCTGTCATTATGTGATATTATGAAAAATTACATGACCCATGTCTAGTTACCTAGGAAGCATTTAGCAGCCCCAAATTAGAGAGAAGTACTTAAATCTGGGTGCCACCAGAGCTTAGCAGCCTGGAGAACTGCCAGGCTCTGGCATCCAGCCACCAACCATCATGCCTAAGGTGGATTCCTGCAGCAAAATAATCACCTGAAGACAGTGGCTGAGCTTTTACCAGAGCCAGCTCTGGTCACAGTTGAGTTTGTATAGCTGGTTACAATTATTCTCTAACAATGTGGATGATGTGAATAAGAGACAGTCACAGCATCTCAGTAACTCAGTGTGAAAAGACACCTGCAGAATGATTAAAAGATTAATTGAAAATTCACAAGGTCCTCATCATCCTTCCAGGCCAGAACTTGCCTCTTGTTCTCACTAGCTGTATTTCCTGGTAAATAGCCATCAGAAGCTAGTTTTCAGGCTTTACGGCCAATTGAAATTGAAGATGTTTATTTGAAAAAGGAAAAAAAAAAAAAAGGATATTCAATAATCTTTATCTGCAGTATTTCATAACTACCAAATCTGAGAACAGTGCTAAGAAAAAAAAAAAAACACCTTTATTTCCCTTTATTTCAATTTACTTTATGTTCTGACTAAAAAAATCTGACAATTTAGAATATCAAATAGACATCCACTTTCCTGCCTTCAGCTCAAAGGTGTCGGAAAATATTACCCTGTCAGTTCCACTCAGACCCAACAAGAAGGGATTGCCTCTCGCAGTATATCTGCTCACAGTCCAGGCTAATCGTTCTGTAGCACTTGTCTGTTAATATTTAACAGGCTCCAACGTGCTCAGATTCAGTGGCCAAAACCCTCGCTTATGAAGTAATCCTGTAGTAGGATTCCTATTTACTTTCTAAAATTTGGTCTTTGCCTTTGTGAAATATTTTTGATTGCTTAGAAATTCTGACATGACCTTAATACATCTCCAATAAAGCATTACTGCAGAAGTGACAAGTTAATTTCATAGTGCAAAGAATGAGGACTGCAGTAGTATATTTTTGGTAAAGTTTAGTCAGAAATACAAAATAATTTTTCTACTAATATCAGCATTATTTTGTCTCTTCAGTTAGTATTAACTTCTTTAATTTGCAGTTTTTCAGTTATTTTGTGTGTATTTAATTATTGCATTCCAATAACTGCTATATTAAATATAATATATATTATCTATAAATAAAATATTATCTATATTCAACAATTAAGGAAAAGCAGCACCATTAGGATTGTAAATAATTGAACAGTAAGATTTATTTCTTACAATAAGCCATGAACTAAAGCTTAGGTAAAGAAAGTCTCAGGCTCACTTCCTAATTTTAGATAGACTTAAACAGTGTATCCCTATCAAGCACGTGTCATCTTTATTCTCAGTCATCCATTGAAAAAATGGTAATCTCGGTAAATTCACTTGATAATACTGTAGAATCCCCTGCATATGCTGCAGCACAGGAATTGCTTAGTATTCAAAATGAAAAAACAAAAGCAAATTGCTCTGCTCTTCAGTGCAAGTTTTTCAAAAACAAAAGACATTTTAGTTTATCTCTTTGTCATTTGTGTCCTATGTTAAAAAAGAAAGACTAATTAACTATGCGAGACATCTGTCTATAGGTTTTTTATGGAACCAACACCTGTGAAATCTGTTTCCCTACCCTGTACCACGGCCTTTCACCAATTTCGGAAGTGAATGAATTGAAGGGATAATATAGATACACCTAAATTACCTTAACAGTAATAGAAGAAAGACTTCAGTGCAAGAATCCATTCCCCAGCCTACTACTGACAGGGAGGGTGAGTTATCAGTGTAGCCCCTAGGATGGAGGACACTCACAATACTTGCATGTTATCTCCCTTCTTCTACCCTCCTGTCTTCCACCCATGGTGTTAATGGACCTTGCACAAGGTGGGAGAGGTGAGATTCCCATTGCAGGGTAATTGGGCGACCGGAAAAAATGTGCTAGATTTCTTTAGTTGTGAGGCTTTCCTGACTGCCAGCTACTGCCATAGTCCCATCTGTGGGAAACCCACATCACTTGGGGATCCTGTCTGATAGCTGTCACTATCAAGGACTACCTTCATCCAAGGAAGATAAGCAAGATGTAAAGTGCCCTCAGGAGGATGCATGGTAAAATCAAGAAGGGGAAAACAGCAGTATAAAGCTTAAATTGCTCAGAATGTACTTAGTGTTGCAGAGAGGTTCTTGAGGCCACCCGCGTTTGGATTCAAGTCCAGGAGACCACTAGCAAGGATGTAGCAGTGTTAGCAGTGCATTGGTGACTAGATCACTGAAGCAGTGTATGCCAAGGATGAAAAGCCAGCTTATATTATGCCTGGAGCTGAATGTCGTGGTTGGCACAACCAGCAACACAGTGTGCTGCTGTGGGGTGTGAGAATCAACAGCCTAATGCTGGGATAAGATACTTATCATATTAGATTAGGTGCGAGTTTGAGGAAACTGGATTTTCTTTTCAGCCTGATGAGAAGCCTTCTTTTAAAGCATCTTTCTCAAGTCACCTTTCTCAAGTCACCTTTCTCAAGTCACCCTCAAGTTTCCCTATTTAGCTGAATTAGTAGCATTTTTTGAAGCAAAATCAGCCAATTTAGGAAAAATACAAACACCGCTGACAGCTGACACTTGAATCTCAATGGCTGTGAAAAGGTTGCTCAGTAAGAGCAGATATTATATTGCTCATTATTCTTCCGTGCCCTGGCTTCCTGATCCATTCACAAGGGCAAAAGTTATTTAATACACTAACTAGAACCTCTGCCAGGTTTTGGACTGATATGATTTGTGGCCGATGAACTCTTGTAGTCCATCATTAAATTCCCTAATAGGTTCTTTAACAAGCTGCTGTGGAGGAAAGCTTGCCAAGTCTGAACGATTTTTGCTCAGGGCTTTTCCATATGCTTCTAAAGCCCTGGATGAAGCCTGAGAGGTTAACAGAGAGACCTCACAAAATACTTTTTATTTCTCAGTAGACACCTTCTGCATGGCGTCTTCCTGGCTTACCTGTGCTCCCCTGCTTGAAGAAACTATCGAAATGTAAGGTCCAGCTGATTTGAAATAACTCATGATAGAAGAAACTGTACACTACAATTATGAATTGAGGTTAAAAAAAAAATGCTGTTAGCTACAGTAGTGAATTTCCCAACTTGACTGAAGCTATTTATTTTCTTCTAAATTAGTCTTTGGTTATTAAACCTTTTTGATATCATATTAGGGATTGCAATATTTCTGCACTGAAGTCAGGCAAACTTACTTCTTGCTACTATAGCTGGAGGCAAAATATGGAGGATGTGAATAATGACAGAAGTAAATACTTCTCTAGAAACTTTTTCTAGAAATAAAGGGCTATACACTAAGTGATATTTGTCTAGATATCTCACTAAAAGTGATAGCAGCAATAACTAGAGGAAACCAAGGTTTCCAAGGGGCACAGTCATTTGTAGCCTATCTCTTTCTCCCAAGAGAGTTCCTTTAGCTCTGGTCACATCATGAAGGGTTCCTTAGGCTGTGACTTACTGGTCCTTTACTGTTTAATGTCTTCCAGGATGAACTTAGTCTTGTCTTGATAACATATAAACTTAAAAACAAAACAGCAAGTTTATTTTAGAAATAGGAATGACTGGGTTATTTCATTTCAGAAATTGGAACTGGAGACAAAAGAGCAAAAAAATAAATCTCTGAAGTGCAGTTCTCCACAGTGCTTAACAGTTACAGCTGGTCCCACATCTCCAAAAACCTGAGGAGTTGACAGTGTGATCCCCCACACCAAGGTGCATGCTCTCTGAGTTTATTTTCTCTTCTTTTTCGAACAAAATAAAGTTTTCCCTATCAGCCTTGTCAGTCAGCAGGGTGCCTTAACCATCTCTTCTTCAATTTGACAGCATAGCTTCAGTGTGTCTGGGCCCTTTCATCTCACCTAACAGTGACCATTTGTGATTCTTCCATCCTCCCTCCTCAGCAGAGAGCCCTATGCTCCTCTCCCCTGCCCTGGAACAGTTCTGATACTCAGGCTACAAAGACATTAAATGGGATGTTTCCCAGTCTCAGGAGCTTCTGTGAATGTGAACTGATGTTGCAGCCCTTACTGAGCAGCGTATTTCTAGCTTAAAGAGTATTCCTGCTATTCATATTCTTTTCAGAATTGCTACAGAGCTTTATAAACCCTGTGCTTTAAGGTTCACTGTGGTGATACCTGATTATACCCACTGCTTCTGGCTCAGCGGTAATGCCGAGACCACAGGTGACAAATTAATGACCAGGGTGACATACTTGGAACTGAAATCCTACTTTTCCAGCGTGTCCTTTTCCCCCTTCATCTTTTACTGTTTTTTAGGCTCCTATTTACATTTTATAAATGGACAACACAAGCTCAGCTGCACTAGCTGGGCAGAGAAGGACTAGAGCTCTGTGACACTGGAGATGTGTTTATGCATTGAAATTGCTGCTTGCTGCCAAAATCCCTGCTGGGAAGCAGGTTCTCAGAGGTGTAAAGCCCTATGCTGTCAGAAAGGGGAGTTCCTTACATCAAGAGGAGTGTGACCAACAGGTCGAGGGAGGTGATTCTGCCCCTCTCTTCCACTCTTGTGAGATCCCACTTGGAGTACTGTGTCCAGTTCTGGGGCTCCCAATACAAGAAGGACATGGAGCTGTTGGAGCAGGTCCAGAGGAGGGCCACGAGGATGATCAGAGGGCTGGAGCACCTCCACTATGAGGACAGGCTGAGAGAGTTGGGGCTTTTCAGCCTGGAGAAGAGAAGGCTCTGGGGGGACTTTATAGTGGCCTTCCAGTACCTGAAGGGGGCTGACGGGAAAGCTGGAGAGGAACTTTTTATAAGGACATGTAGCAACAGGACAAGGGAAAACGGTTTTAAGTGGAAGAGGATAGATTTAGACTAGATATTAGGAGGAAATCGTTTACTATGAGGGTAGTGAGACATTGGAACAGGTTGCCCAGAGAGGTTGTGGATGCCCCCTCCCTGGAAGCATTCAAGGCCAGGCTGGATGGGGCTTTGAGCAACCTGGTCTAGTGTGAGATGTCCCTGCCTATTCCAGGGGGTTGGAACTAGGTGATCTTAATGGTCACTTCCATCCAAAACCATTCTATATTCCTGTAAGTCCTGCTGTCAGTCTTGGCCCCACATGGGGAAGTTTTGTGCACTGCAGAATTCCATGCAAGATGTGCTCAAGGAACCAGGGACTCTCTGAATGTGATACTCAGCTGCCATGAAACAGAAAGGCTTCTTGACTAGTTCTGACATAACACTCACAAGATTTCTGCTGGAACAGCAAGTTCCTGGAGGCTTTCTGAAAATGCGACAGTGGATATTGTTCATTCAGCTTACAGCTTACATTCAGCATATGCTATCTACCTCAAATCTTTCTCAACCTCTGTCTCTGAGTGTTCACCTTAATTGCCTTCAGCACCACCTGGTGCTCTGGGGAGAGGTTGGCACCTGCCTCCTTTTTGAAATTGTTTTATCCGCAGAGATTAATAAGCAGGAAGGATGCTGTATCCAGCAGACGCCTATGAAAAGCTGAGGACAAGTTGTGCAAATCTGGTGTCTCCGAACAAATTAGCCAAGAGGAGAGCAGCTGTAAAGTAAACTGGTCTCATGTTGTCAAGATGTCCTGGCAAGAGCTGCCAGGGAACATGGCAGCTGCAGAGCAGCAATCCAGCTTTATTCAGCATGGAGGAGAGCTCTGAGATAGAAGAATATGCATCTTCAGTGGGGGGTTAGAAGTCCACTTCTCAGGGGAGAAAAGAATTCACTCTGCCCTCAGTGAATAATTCAACTGAAGAGTTTTGCTTTGGGCAACTTGTGAAAGTAGCAGAGCTTCATGTATAAAATTGTATTTCAGAAAGCTTTACCCATTAATTTAACATGGCCCAACTCAATTTCATCCTTCCTTATGCAATACAGTCCGTCTTCTGCTTTGCTAGTCAGGACTGATGTATTCCTCTGTGGTGTGAAGTGTGCCAGCTTCATGCATCAGGTCTCAATAACTCTCTTCCATGGAAAAGCAAAAGGGGATCTTTAGAACCGCAAAGGAAGTCATACAGAATTTCCAATGTATTCAGCAATTTCTTATTCATTCTGTGCTATGCACCATTCGTCTGTGGATAAAGCTTTTATGAGGGCCATTTAAATATATGATTGTAATAAATATTCATAACTCCTTTTGCAAGATTTTTTTTTAAAAATAAACAGAAAACTAGCAAAGGTGTTTCAGTGTTTCCTTTCTCTGTGTAATTCTATAGGTATTAAAGTCTGTGAAAAGCAAGGGTCAAAAGGGACTGCATAATCATGAGTACATAACCATGTTATCTAATGCTTGTTCCAAGTGGACTTTATAGCTTGTATACTGGAATGCAGAACACGTGTCAATATATCAGGTAAACTGGGGCTTGTGTTTGAAGAAATGTAATCTTTTTTTTTTAGCTAAGTTCAGCGTATTGTTGGCAAATATACTTTAGACATCATTATATTAATACTGGGATCTTCAGTACCAAAATAGGAGAAGATTCATAGGAATCTGCTGGAAGAGTAATTCTAGGAAAAGGATAATGGATTCTGTAAGATCCAGGACCTATTGCAGCTTTACAACTGCCGTGGGTATTATGCTGTGACCCTGCTGCTCTTTGTGTATAATTTCAGTGTTGAGCGTTGGCAGGCTGGTGAGTTCTGTGAGCTTGGTGTGTTCCATAGGCGGAGGAGTGGGACCTTGGAGGAAAGAAAGTTTCAGTAAAAGTGATCTGGCTATTTTTAGGGCTGAAATTAGAGAACACACTCCTGTGGATACAGTGTAATGACAGTATTAAATCTTTCAGTCTATTTATCTTAACTAAAAGCAAGTTCATAGGCGATATGATTTCTGTGATTTTCATAAGAAAGAAATGCTAGGCACCAAAGTGGTCTTTGATCCACAAAAGATTCAGTGGTGTATTGTAACAGTGTTGTAGGAAGTTGGATTCAAATAAAAATATTTTTTTTTTTTAAAAAGCAATGGTGTTAAGAAAGGAAGCACAACAAATTCCTGGAACAAATTTCTTAAGGATACCATCATTTAGACTTCTTTTGACATCTTATCCAGGCTTGCTGGCTCTAAAGTGTCTGCTTTGACCTCTGCAGTATTTTGGGCTTAATTTATTTTTCAGGTGACAGCCTATAGCTAGTTTTATTTAGTAAATTAGGTGTAAAACTTCCTTTTAAACCTTTTAGTCTTAAACTCCTTGGATATGCAAAATGGAAAAGTGATAAGGACAGTACAAAGACTGGAGCTAAGCAAGAAGAAAGGAGTAAGGAAAAAGGAATGGATGAAGGATCAAGAAGGGGAGGGAACATGTAGAAAAGAGGGAGAAAAAGCTCAGCTGTGCAGCTGAATTATTAGATCATAAACCAGAGGGAACCCAGGTAGACTATCAAGCCTGAGACTTCCCAGAAGCTGTCATTATTTAACCCGCCGTTTCTTCTTTTAGGAACAGAAAGGCCCCACAGATGAACCTGTTTTTATCATTTCCAGTAATTGAGAAGCACCTCATCTATTGGCAGATGTTACCATGACTGAGGACAAGCAGTTAAGAGAAAGCGGTACTGTTTCTCATCAAAATTGCTTAATCCCTTGTTATATTAAGTATTAAGAACAGATATATTGTCTGTAAAAATGTGATCTGGAATGTTAAATTTGCAGTCTATTTGCTAGGTTATTCTATTTTCTTTTCTAAAATATTCCTTTTATGATTTAGTGAAGTAATGAATACTTAAAGAATAGCAAACCTTGTCTTCAGTTTTACTGCCCTGAGCTTGTTATTAAAAGGAAATCAGCAGTAATTTTTTCAGTTTCCTCAAAGCATGATTCACTTTCTCGAGGGTCTGTTTCTGTAGAGAAGGTTTTCATATTATTTCTCGCATTTGAAGATCCCATTAAAGAAATAGCCTAAAAAATTCAGTTCCCCAGCACTTCATTTGCGAACATCATTTCTGCACAACTAAGCACATGACATTTCATCCTACCAGTACCAATCTTCAAATCTTTCTTTCTTCTAAAGCATCATCTGCACTGTTAGGGAATGGCAAATAAATGATGAGACAAATGGTAGACAAGTCAGGTTTGAAATATCAAATATAGGGACGGTACCAGCAGAGGGCAATAAATAGACACCTCCCTGACAGCCAGCCTTACGACAGCCTGGAAGCTGGAAGCTTAAAGCCTTCTGGTTAGCCCATCATTTTTTGAAAAGCTGTTTTCGATTCCTTCAATAAATTGCAAGAACAAAAGTGAAAGAAAAATGGCTTCATTTTCAAAATCAGTTAGACTGTAACATAGTCCTTTGATGGAAAGCATTTCCTAAGTACTCATAGTCAGCCATACTGAAGAAAAATAACTAATATGTAGAATGACATCCATAAATCGAAGTGTGCCTGGTTGAAGGCATTCATGCCTACATATGTGCATGTGATACAGTGAATGTTCTGTTGGCAGCTCTAGAAAAGCTGCTTGTTACCTTGATTTACAGCACTTCCTTTTCCTTTTAATGATAGGAAATGATTTTAGA
>JAOWBP010088410.1:0-26252 GCA_028571105.1 Tragopan temminckii
GCTTAATTTTATCTGCTGAATTAGAATTTAACAGACTTCTCCGCGATCTAGTCATGATCATAAAATGCCTAAGAAAAGAATATCTAAGATAACCAAACATGTTGAGTGTTCTCCAGTCAACAAACTAAGAAAACTCTGTACATTAACAGACTTGTGTATGCCAGTATATGAGAACACTGTATATTCACCCAAGTCAAATACCGAAGGACAAACCAGGAGGTGACACAGATCTACCTGATGAAAAAAAGCTGTTAACTTTTTTATTATAATTATTTTATCTTTATGTTAAATATCTCTGCCTTGTAATGAGAGATCTGGGGGATATACCTCATATTTTTTACTATTTCACATTTATCAAGATGCAGAGATATCTAAAACTTTGAGTTGCAATTTCTTGTTATAATTTATTACTTCTCGTATGCTGAAAAGTTTCCACTGGAGCATTAAAGATGGTTGGCTTATATTTAGTCAAGTAGGCAGGTCTTTTTAGACAATCAGAAAAGAGATGTCCTGCTGCAATTGACTTGTTACACAATGAACAAAAGATTAAAATGTGGTTTAGGCTCCCTGAGGATAAGAGAAAAGAGTTTTTAAGTTGTAAAGTAAGAATAGACAGCATTTTTCTATGATAGGTGGATGTCATTGTGCAAGGGCTAAAATTCTTACATATATCAATGTCTGGCAACTGTGATCCTTCTTGCTTTTATTCACAACCCTCTTCTTCCTCTAAGCTGCAGAAGTGTGTCAATACCCTATATACTCAAATTCTCATATCTATATATTTTTGGAAAATGGAGCAAAGAACACTCCATAAGACATCCTTGGAAGCAGCTTTCCACATACACAGATGATGTGCTTTATTGGGCACTCCTATAAAGTTAATTAGGACTCTCAAATACATTGTACCCCATCAGCTCTCTGCTACAGTGAAGAAGTCTCCTCTATTACTTCACCACTGAATATGGACCAAATCTGTGTTGCCAATACTAGAACAGGCTGCTTTGGAGTCTTTCATTAAAACTGTCAGCCTGTGCTCATAGGAGAACTATGAGCAAATGTTGTTCTGGAGGTGCAAAAGCTGTTCAACCACTCTGTATTTGTGGTTATTGCATAATGGTACACTACAATACTAGTCACATTGTATTTCAATAAACATCTGATTGTAACAAGTCTAGAGGAAAAGACAGCTTATGGTTATACCAATCACACAGTAGTAACTTCAAAGTAAACTTCACCTCAGTCTCCTCAATTCCTGACCCAAAATAAAGTCCTTGTTTATGCCGATGCATTGCTTAAGCATCCTCCAGAATGCTCATACAATATAGAGAAGGGGAAAAAATTGACAAAGAACTGTAGTAACAAACAATAAGGTCTAGAAATACAAGGACTATCAATTGAATGCTGTTCACGGTAATGAGTAAAAGTAGCCATCAATTTCTATCAGCTTGTGTGCAAAATCATTAATACATTCTAAAGCTGTAACATATTCTTCACAGTCCACAGAATAAAACTTAAGTAAAAACTTTTAATGAATGATCCACTCTTTAGATGCAAAGTTTGTCCAAGTTGCGTGGTTGTATTATGCAGACATTTGCAAGGCATAACAAATCCTAAATTTAATCTGTTATAGGATATTTACTAGTCCAGAGATGTTTAATACCATGGGTATTTCCTGTGGAATTACTGACTTTTTCACCAAAAATTAAACCTGATAATTTAATTCTGCTGAAAAAAAAGTCTCACAAACTGGTAAGCCACTGGTTGTTTGACTTTGTACATGTAGCCTTTTGAAAATGCAGGAATGTGTGTCAAGCTTCAGTCTAATGGTCCAAAACCAATATTCTTCAGTTAAGAAGAATCTGTCTTCTTTTTCTTACCTTCACACTTGTGTGCCTGAAGATGAGATTTACTGTTTTACCATACTTTTGATTTACGGTGTGGTGGTGGACCTAGCACAACAGTTAGAAACATTCTCACCTAAAACATCCACTATGAACTCCTTCTGTTGTCAGTGAGTTGAGAGATGTGTGGAACATCCAATTCAGAACCTGAAATTTCACTTCTAGGGTTTTTAAAATGACAGCCGCTTGTGCCTTTTCAGTTGTGTACCTTCCACTGCACAGGATTCAGACATACTTGTTTCCGTAAAAACTGTAAGCTCAGCAGGATTGAAAAAAACAGTTATGCTTTATGACTAAGAAATACCCTAGAGCAAAGTCTGTTAAGTAAAATAGATCTGGTGTCTCAATAAAAGCAGATGGATTGTGGTACGGGCGGATGAATTTCCCAAATCAAGAAGTAGTAAAGCACAACCATTGTATAAATCTGTACATTGAGGGACAGCCCTACTATCTGCAAAAATTAGTTCTTCTGAAAACAAATTGCTGAAGAAAAATTGGTGCTTTGAAAATAATGCCTGTAGCTAATGTAGAAGCTTATGTAGTTTAGAGTAAATATACACAAAGTTCTAAATTACAGAGAACAGTAAATCAGAAACTAGTATTTAATAGTAATAATAATAATAATTAGAAGATAAAGAAAATTATCAAATAAATTCAAGGGCTGCTCCAAAAATAATGCCTCCTATTCCATGATGTAGGCCTACCATGCCAGAGACAGACATTGGTGTATGGCAGTAGAGGCTGAACCTTCCCACCAACATCCCGCTACATGTTGTTCCTGTGTGATGGATGGCAGCAAAGGGGCAGTCTGACAGAATGGTATCTGACATGGAAGTACGTGTGGAGCAAAGGTGTGTCACTGAATTTCTCCATGTGGAACACAGCGTACAGGCTCTTGTTCATCACTGGTGAAAATGCATAGCTCATGGTGATGACTACATCAAAAAATAATGTTCTATAGCTGAGAATCTGCTCTATCAAATAGTGTTATTATGCTCTTTGTATGTGCTGTAGATTCCATGGAAATAAATAGAAGGAATTAATTTCTCTATAGTGAATTCTAATAAATTTAATCTCAATAAATTTTCAAAGAAGATTCATGACCTGCAAAGTTAAAGTGTAGCTTAGCCAAAAATTGGGCAAAAATAAAATCTAAAATAGAAGTTACGTAGAACACAGAATCTCATAGATTATGCAATGTAATTATTTAAAAAGAAAAAAAGAAAAAGATTTAAAAAAGGGAAAAAAAAGGAAAAAAAAGGAAAAAAGAAAAAAGAAAAAAGAAAGCTGAAATAAAAACATTCAAATAAAATAAATTCTGTTGGCTTTACAAATGTTCTGAAAAAAAGACATAGGATTGGATAGCAGTAGTAAGAGAATTTTCATTCCTGCTTCCTAAAACTGCACTGATAACTAGCCAAATGGTATTTTTGTAATTATTTGTCATTGCTTACATATTTTAATTGAACAACATGTACAGTATATGACAACATATTTTACTGTAAGCTGTTTCCAAACGCTTTGAATTCTGCTTTTGAGAACAAGTACTTTTTTTTCTCTTGGTCTGCACAGTTTAGAATTCAAAAGTCTCAAGTTCTGATGAGACACAGGACTAATATGTGATAGGTAAAAATTGTTTATGCTTTCAAGATATCAAGACTGATCTTGCCAAGGTAACTAATTTTACACATTGCAAATCTACTTATGTATAAATATAAACATACGCATAGCTATTCACAAGTTCAGGGCCTTAGTCAATGCAACAATATTGATTCAAATATATCTAAACTGTACAAAGATACCTTGTACAAAATAATCATTTTAATTACTCCATTTTGAATTGATTTGCAAACAGATGGTTTGTCAGGAATATTAAACTTTAGCTCTGATGATTGAGGCAAGCAATTATCCCAACAATTCATTGCTCATTTTGAACATTTTCTGGTAAAACAGCAGATTTTAAGCCATAACTCAGAATAATGTATTAACTCTATCAAAAAGGAAATTACCGTGTAGATGACCTTGCTAAGCAATGTGGACAGAAAGCTCAGGGTAGTAAAAAAAAGAATAGGAAAAAAAAAAAAAAAGATGGATGGAAAGAAATAAAATGAAGAAAAAAGAAAACAAGGATGAAAAATAAAGAAAAAAGGTGAAAGCAAATGAAAAGCAGGCATCTTCCCTTTTCTGGTTTAGATCAAGGTTCTCAGAATACTTAAGAGGTATTCTGGCCACATAGTATGAGGCCAGAAATGGATTTTCTGAGGCAGACACTTTGCACTGTAGCATTACTTCTTCCAGGACACTACAGTAATGGCTGCTTGGCTGCCATTACAGCCCAATCCAAGCTTGAAGGTTAAAATAAACCTGACTCTCAGATCCACTTATCTCTAAAAGAAAAATCAATTCAAAGTACAACTAATCTCTCCTTTTATTTTTCTTATTTTTTCCCCTTATTGCCTTATGGCCTTATTGCACTAAAACAGAAAACACATCCTTACCATTTCCAAATATTTCCAAATATTAACAAAATATACTGTGTACCTGTATCTGTTGGTTATTAAAATGTGCTATTATTCCCAGAGAAATCTAAACAAATTACATTTATTTATCTCACAGAATTTAAGTGGGATGAGAACTATTGTGTTTTGAAATTATCCAAACAACTGGAAGATGTTCAGCCAAAAAGACAGACATTACAGCAAAGTTGAAAAATAAACCCTAGTCATAAATCATAGATTTTTAAAACAGTGAAACAGCATTGAGATTCCTGTCCAAACCTAGAAATCCTTCCATGGTAATCTGTGCAAGGGTCCCAGTAAGTCTCATACAAAATGTCTGTATTACGTGTTTCTTCACAGAAGTAAATTGTATGAAAATATTTGCTAAGGTATAACAGAGATGAAACTTCCTAGGTTCAGTCCCTGAAGTACATGTGTGGAGTAACATACATCTCAATGCATACAGTTAGAATGAAAATAAGTCATAAAAGTGTTTTGGCTTCATATTTTATATAATATGTATGATAAATGAAGATTCTCAGACTCTAAATTATTAAAGAATGAATCACTGAACTATCTTTCCTTTTTTTTTTTTTATGCCTCCTCATATTGTTTTCTGTAGTTCCCTTAACTGCTTCTGTGTTAACCAATATTTTAGTAATTTAAGCTATTGGATACCAGATTACTTTAAAAAGGTTGTCATGGCAGCCTTTGGTACTTTTGAGTTCTCAAAAATTACACATAGTCTTTTACCCTTGCTGTGTCTAGTTTTTACAAGGAATATCAGTATGAAACAAAGCCTCAAGGACAGAGTGATTCAGCGTAGTTGTTATGCAAGTAAGTTATCACAGTTATTCTTTTAAAGAAATGAATTAAATAAATGAATGTAAAATTATACTAGATGGATGGACATAAAAGTCATGAGTTATTAAATAAAATAACCTCACAGTAATGTTACCTGAGAAAAGATAAAAAAATTCTACATGGATCTACAGAACTATTAGATGCATTAAAACAATAAATGTATGTATTTATGTGATTCACACACTTGGGAAAAGTTGTTTCATGATTCCATACAGTTTTTTTACACCCTCTCTAAAGAATAATTAATACTTTTGGGTAAAAACTCTGTCATTAAAATACTTTAGGGTGGACACAGGACCCATAATTTTGAGAAGTGAATTAAGAGACAAGAAATTCAGCTTGTCTCTTATTTTCAGTTTCTCTGTTGTCTTAATTTACTGTCTTCTTATGAGGACTAATAAATTGATTTGGGGCTATTTTTCAAAAAGAAAAGCCATGGAGATCAGCAGTGACAGAATAGTGTAGCTCAGAGTAAATAATACAAATTGCAGTTTGGATGCAGCTGAATTTTGAAAATCTCCAAGGATGGAGATTGCACAAACCCCCTGGGTAACCTATTCTAGTGTTTTCTTACCCTTAGAGTGAAGAAGTTTTTCCTAGAGTATAATCTGAATTTCTCAGCTCCTATTTATACTGCTTGCCAGGAACAATAAATGTTTGACTTCATCTTTCTAACTCCCCTTCATGCTGTTGCAAGCTGCTATTATCTTGCCCCTTACCTTTCTCCTCAAACTAAATAAGCATCCCCCAGGCTCTGACCGTAGATCACATGTTCCAGGTCACCGAATTTCTTTTTTGTACTCTTCTTGGCCTTCCTCATTTTTTCAGCATTTGTTTCAAACTGGGCATTCAAAACTAGACGCAGTATTCCAGAAGTAGCTTCCTCACCAACATCAGGACACAACAGTAACTTCTCTCAACCCACTGGCCACATGTTTTCTAACACAGTCAGCACACATTGCATGGTTTGTCTGCACTGAGAACACACTTCAAGCTTAATTTCAGTTTGGCATTAATCATGACATCCAGTTAAGCTACTTACTACTCAGCCAATCAGTACTCATCCTGTGCCTATGTACCGGGCTGTTCCGTTCCAGGTGCAGAACTCTGTGCTTCCTTTTACTCAGTTTTATGAGGTTTCCATTACTACAAACCTCAAATTTCTCAAGGACACTGGACTGTAGCTTTATCATTTGGTACATAGGCCATTGCCAGGTAGTACCATTCAGAGATTTGCTGAGGGTGTACTTTGTTTACTAAAGGCAGTGAACAACAGCAGTTCCATTACTGGCTCCTAAAGCATTCCCTTTTTTATTTACTGGCTGCCAACCAGTCACCAAGCCACTGAGCTTTGTGTTCAGCCTATTTTCTATCCTTCTATTAATCCACTTACTCAGACTGTCTCAGCTTCCACAGGACAACATTGTGGGTGTTGGTGTCAAAAGCATATTACTAACGCTGAGTATTTTTAGAAATATTACAGTAATATGGAAATTTCTGAAGAAAAATTGTATTTGAAACTGAGCATTGATATTTTTGGTACTGTAATGCAATGCCTAAAGACAGCAATGAGAATATGGGCATAACTGCTTCTGTTCATTGCTGAATAGAATGTGAAGAGACTTCAAAGCTAAGTCACAGTCACACCATTACTTAAACAAGTTGTACATTTCTTCATTGAGCTTGGATCCATCAGCAGTCAGCTGATGGCTAGCTAGCTGGTGATAAGGAAATTTCTGTCCACACTAAAATTATTGCGGAAGGACTTTCAGCTGTTTTAAAAGAAAAATCAGAATAAACAAGCTTTATGACTCAAAATAAAATAATTTTTTACCTACTTTAATCCAAGCTAGAAGACAGAAGATGGCATGGTATTTAGAAACACACTAGTGTACTATCTTGTGTAGTTTACTATTGATTTACTATTTCTTAGCAGAAATAAATATGTTACGATATTGCTTTTACTGTTTGCACAAATCAGTTTTATCAGATACACATCAACAGTTAGTCTTGATTATTTCTTTGGTTATTGTACCTTCACCTTCGATTTCACAGTTTAATCTTTCATTCCATCCTTCCTTCAGAAAAAATAAATTTAAACAAAAGAGGTCTAAATCTTTTGCAGTTGCACGACTGAATACCTAAATACTTTAATACATCTAAAATCTAATATCTGCTAATATAGTTTGTACCTACCTTGTTTGAGGGGGCTGACCTTGGTCACTGGATCAGGGACTGTGTATTCTCAGATCAGGATCTATTTTCTTTCACACTTTCTAAAAGAGCAGGGAGGAAAGCTGAGCTTACAGTTTGTTAGACTTCTTCTTGATAAAAGAATCAGTCAAGCCAGCTAACATAGAGAACTCTTCAGCAGCATCTAAAGTACCTGGAATTTCTTTCAAGGTCTTGAATCCAAATGCCTGTCCTCATTGCAGTACAATCAGATCTGAAAATACAAAAACCCTTAAGACATCCACAACATGCCTCAGAGCATTAGGACTCCAAGGTAATCCACAGCACCTACATAACATTCAGTCAAAAAGGAGAATAGTATTTTATTTCAATTTCCTTTCGCCAAACAGCCAGTATTTTATGTAATTTATTCCAGAAAATACGGTGCACCACAAAAAATAGCACCTGAGAAACAGTTCAGAGATCACAAGGTCACAGCATCATATTGCAGATCTAACCTCACCATAATTCTTTCTTAGCTTTATCCATCTTCCCTTTATTCCACAATAAGCAACAGTACACGGGTAGAAGGAATAACTTCAAGTTGATAGTTTGCTGCAGGCCCTTAACAGGCCTTAAAGGCACATAATTTTCTCATTGTCATTGCATCAGGAGTAAATTTATCTTAGTGACAGAACTGCTGTCAGTAAATTAGACTCTTCCTCTCCCGCACAGAAATCAGTACACTGATACCTGTAAGTGGCTTGGAGTAAAAGAAAGTATCATAAAGGTAGATATGTGAAAATCACATTTGTTTTTCTTATCTCTAATCAGTTAGATTGCAGAGAATATGCTTTACACTTCAAGTATAGCTACAGAAATATGACATCGTAAGCATTCATATCCAAAATATTTACCTAAAATTCACCATCTAAACCTGGAAATCTATGAGTTTTTTTCATTATAGTTGTCAAGACTCTAAACTTGGTTAATGGGCACCTTGTAGTAAGAAGAATCAGAAAAGAGGAATTCCCCACATTTTACTCCTAGGGTCCAAAGTCTACCATTTGTACTTGGAAAATGACTAGCCACCCCACAAAACACAGCTGGAAAATGAACAATAGTCTGCTTCTCATCCATCAGAACCTGGAAGAGCTATCTTGAAATACCTTGTCTGGAAACAAATCTTTTTCTTAGAAATGTAGCCTAAGCTAAGTTCACTACATTATTACATTTTCTAAATGTTAGCACAATGATTTCATGAATGGCACATCTACACACCTGACATTCCTGGAGCAAAATATAAGGCAGCAGGGCATGCAAACCAGGGATTTAAAAATTAGGTTAAAGTTTTCAGTGGTGCAGCACCAGTACAGAAACAGAGTATACCAGGAGAAAATTGTGAAGATGCCTCAAGCATACTTGCTAATCTGACGGTAAAATGAATGTGCAAGACAGATTGATGAAACCTGAAATTCTCCTACTTGTACTGTATTTCAGATCCAAATTTCTCACTGTTCTAACTTCTTAAATATAAATTAGAGACTAGGAAAGAAAGAGAAAACATGCAGGGCTTTCTACTGATCTTTTGTTGATATCACTCAAAAGGAAAATTTGTGGTAAAAATAGTTTTACAACAAAGCCAGTGAAACTATTATGGATTAAATCTGACACAGCAGCACTTGATCTGCTCCCATAGTTTGTTTCCAGATGTTAAAAGTTACAACAGCCTCAAAACCCAGCAAAATTCACTGTATGGTTTCCTCAGGATTAGAGCACTTCACTTCCACATTTCATCTATTTCCTAATTAACTAGGTTGGGTTTTTCATCCTCAACAATTTCAGGTTACACCAAGATGTACTTCTGAAGGTTCATTCGCTTAAATAAAAGAAGAATCAGCCCACAAAATGTGATCATTCAGCATGACTACAAAGGTACCACCTGGCTTCATAGACAATGAAGTCCAGGTTGGCTTGTCAATAATGTATGTTTCTGGGGTTCTTGATATAAAAGATTGGCTAGCAAAACGAAACTTTTTTAGTGTTTGTATGACATGATTCCATTCATGCTTAATCAAATTTCCATAACTTATAAATTGCATTCAGTTTTAATAAATGGTTCAGAAATTGGGAACCATATTAAAAAAAAAAAACACACACATAGAAGTAATATGAAATAATATGCACATGAAAATTAATAAGCAAATTCAAATAAGAGTTTGAATTATTTCTAGGTTTCCATAAGTTTTTGGGGGGCATTAAAAAACCCAAGCAATTGTTGCATTTCTTTCTAAATGGGATTTACATTGCTCTTTCATTTAGACTTGTTAACTTACTCCTTTAACTACCTTACAGTATATCTACCATTTTTTCATGCATAATCTGGATATTTTCAGCTTCTTAGACAGCTCAAGAGAAAAAAGAATGTTGAAATGTTGAAATTTCTGAATGGTTATACTGTGTTATGAACTTACTGCATTTAGTGCTAATTGTGTTCTTAGGCATTTTCTTTCTAGGGTACCTAGAGGCTTATCTGTAACTACAGAAGACTTTTGGATTTCTTGTACGTAGAGTCCATAAATCAAAATAAAAATAATTTAACCAAGAACATGGTAGACATTTCAGTGATTAGCTCTTTGTACACTCTTAAAGAAAAAGTCACTTTTCATAATACCATCTTAAAAATTTCTCCTGAATTTACTCCTTGTGTGACATTTTCCCATTATTGTGGTAGAATCTCAAACGTTTTTTACTGAAGATTTTTTTTTCCATAACTGATCATTTCTTCTATATTTAATTGGATGAGGAGAATCTGTAGTCTTTATTTGCATGGCTGAACTGCCATGCAGAAGAACCAACATGCAGTTCATCTTCATCTCCAATATTTCTCATGGCAAAATCAGAAGCAGTGTTAAAGAAGAGAACTGCATGCTTAAGTATTTGACACCTATCACTATGTCAAACCATTTATTTAAGGTTTCTTTTGTTTGAACTCGAATGTTGAATTGTGAAGAAAACAATCCTGGTGAAAAAAACATTCGGTCTTTCAAAGGACCCAATTTTTTAAAAAATAGTATTTTTTAATGACATGAGAAACTCACATTTTACACTCACATATCTCACATTGTTTGAAAGGATTCTTTTTAAATTTTTCCATTAAAAATGATCACTTTTGATGAAGAGTAAACAGGAAAAGAAAGGCAGATGAAAATGTAATTTGGAGGAGGTTATAAATCACTGGAAAAACTTTAAACAAAATTATCATCTGACCCATAATTACAGTAGTCTGGGAACAATGCTATACTAAAATAAGACTCACTATGAAATCATGAGTCAAGATTGTTTTCACACTACTGCTAAAATCATTCTTTGTGCAGACATAACATTTTGCTTTCAGCAGCCACCAGCAGCTGCTCAAAGAAGAAAGAATGCACATTGCACTTGTACAATTAGCCACTCAGATGGTTTATCAGAAACTACTCAGCTCTGCTAGCCAAGCAGAATTGCATTATAAATACATATAATAGAGGTAAAATGTAACTTTCCTTACTAAACATCTGCAGTGAATCTTCTTGACTCTTCTAATACAGAACAGAATAAAAAATCAAGAGGAGTAAAGTTACATTGCAGATTTTGTGCCCTATAAGGGGCAGAGTATAGTATCTAGCATTAAATAGACTGTCTATGAGGATGGTGACTCAAAGTGGGAATTCATAGTGAGAATTCACTATTGTTATTCTCTCATTATTTATTGAAGAACCTAATGTTCTTAATGCAGACAAGTATTTCAAAAAACTGATTCAAAAAAAAAAAAAAAAAAAAAGAAACATTTTGATGTCACACACACAAGAGTTTGTGTTCAGGGACAAAGCCTCTAGAAGTCATGACGAAAAGCTCAAAATATGAAATTTATTTAAAGAAATAACAATACCAGGAACCCATGAGGAAAAACTCAACACTAATGACAAACCTTTCACCTACCACACCTATGGAAGTGAAACCATTCCAAGACCTTCCTATTTCTGTCTCACAAAAAGAATGAGGAATTTCTCTGCAGTGAAATTACTGTGACAAGAAGAAAACATTTTCCATTTTTTCCTTTGCTTATTCCACTAAAACATGTCTTTTCTGTGCAGAGTGAAATAATCAAAAGACCACATTCAGCCTGAATTGTACAGAAAGGATGGGTGGACATAATCTGACAGAGCAATGGAGAATTCCTAGCATCTACTGACAGCTACATGCTGCCAGGGCCTGGGTCCCATAGACTACAATTACAGAGCTGTACCTTCCTTTAAGGAGATTCTCTTAAAATTAGGTGCCATAGTGAGTACAGATGATAGAGCTGTGTTAAGTGTCATTGTAGGGGTCCACTACTATAGATACACAGTGAAATTCAGGGCATATTTATTTACCCTGCTTCATGGCTGTTTTACTTCCCAAGGTGGCCACGCTTCTATCAGGATTAATTATTTTAAGGGTAGTTTAATTTACACTGCTGTTCTTTTTAGCACTCATGTGAACATACCTACAGTTCTCAGCAGTGCTATATCTCATTATACTGACCACTGCAGCTTTTCTACTATTAGCTAAAAAAAGCTGGAAGAGAGAATAGAAAACTTGCATTATGTCTAAATTCAGAGCTAAGTTCCTAGCTTAGAAAAAGTCTAGTATGTCCAAGACCAAGTTACTCCAGGATATCTTTGGTAAAATAGCTATTCTGGATAATCTTTAGAATTTAACAGAAACAGTAAATTCACTGTGAAAATAAGACAGTTAGTATGCTTCCTCTATTTCGTAGGGATTCCAATTTACTTTCTTCTTTTTTCAATGAATATTTTAAAGCAACAAGACTGTGGGTTCAGTTGTTGTTTAGGAAGAAAGTTATTCAGCAAAATTGGGAAGAAATTGTCATGACTCATCTACATTCAACATCTGTCTTAATGGACCTAGATGATGATGTTTGGTTCACACTGCACTCAGTTCAGCAAATTCTGGATAAAATGGTTCTCATTGCTTGGAAGTCTAAATCTTCTAGTGACAATTATCTTCCCTCACTTCTATCTAAACAGATTTGAATAATCACAGAATCATAGAATCACCAGGATTGGAAAAGACCTCTAAAATAATCCAGTCCAACCATCCACCTATCACCCCAATATTTCCCTCTAAACCATGTCCCTCAGTACAACATCTAAATGTTCCTTGAACACCTCCAGGGACAGTGACTACACCACGTCCCTGGGCAGCCCGTTCCAACGCCTGTCCACTCTTTCAGAGAAGATATTTTTCCTAACGTCCAACCTGAATCTCCCCTGGAACAACTCGAGGCCATTCCCTCTAGTCCTATTGCTAGTTACATGGGAGAAAAGGCTGACTCCTGCCTCACCACAGCCTCCCTCCAGGTAGTTGTAGAGAGTAGTAAGATCACCCCCAAGCCTCCTCTTCTCCAGACTAAACAATCCCAGCTCCATCAACTGCTCCAGACCCATCACCAGCTTTCACTGTTACAGAAATCACTCTTGAAAAACCACTTTCTCAAGCAGTTTGTTTCTTGCCTGAAAGGTCCTCTCCTTCCTAGAATGTGTGTTGAGTTTGTCTGATTTTGTTAAGGATTAGAACTAACCTGTCCTGTTTGAGGCGTGCCCTTTGGCATCAGATTTGAAAGATGGGACTGTCTGTATGAACAGAGACTGACAGGGTCAAATTTCTAATATGTAAATTCCTCCAGCTGTTGAAGCCCAGTAACACTAACTCTGCGAGTAAGGGTTCACTGATGTCAATAGGGAGATCACAGTCTGACCCAATGTCAGTTAAACATCTTACAGGCAAACAAAAACAAAAGGTTCTTGGAAAAACATTTAAAATCTAAGGTCTACAGTGTGACTAGCTATACTGTAACAGTGATGCAAAAGAGTGGAAAAGGGTCATAAGGCAAGGAGCAGAGAAGAAACAGCACATCCATTATTCCTCTGTCAAATAATAATAAAAGTTGCATCTAAATATTACTCCAGCTCATAAATAAATGATCAAATAGAATAGAATAGGAGGAGGAACACTAACCAGAGATGAGTATTTGTGATCCTAGTTCTATTTAGTTGTGAGTCAGAAATAAAGTTATTCTCCAAGCTCAAACACATACATAAACTGAAGGGAAGGCCCTTAAGGAACAAAGTCCAGAGAGAACTAGGCAGACTGGGAGAATATGCCAAGACAAGCTGCATTCAATTCAACAAGAATGAATGTAAATTCCTTAACATGGGAAGGAAGAATCTCTAGTAACTATTCAAACAGGGGTATGACTGGCAGGTAGAACCTCTGCAGAAAAGGCTGCTAAGATGTCCAATAGCATCCTGGGCTCCATCAGCAGGAGAACAGAAAGTAAATCAAGGGAATCAAAGAAATTCTATCTCGAATCAGTACTTGGTCCCATTCTTGGGACCACTGAAACAGAAGGAAAACTGAAAAAAGAAAAAAGGAAAAATGGATAGGAAATAAAAGGAAGAGGGAAGGAAAGGGAAAGGAAGGAAAAAGGAGAGAAAAGGCAAGGGAGGTGAAAGGCAAAAGCAAGGGAAATGCAAGGCAAGGCGAGGAGGAAAGCTGCAATTACTGGGTGCACTGTATGTGCAAAAATGTACAAGTGAGCTAAATCCTGCCAGGCTATATATACCCAGGATCCAGACTTTCTAACAGATACAGTAATAGAAACTCTTCTGCATAGGGAAAGCCAGAAACAAGACCCATCATGAATTCTTATTCAGAGAGAGATCTATGCTTGTTTAGTCCAGACATTTCTTTCAAGTTAAGGAAAATGCAGAAATGACAGGCAATTCACAAAGTTTCTTTATCAGTGGTGATACTGCCTAACACCTTGGCACTCAAAACACAGAAACAGCCACCTTTCCAGGAAAGTGGTGCTTCAAATTAAATACAAGCTTGTAAAAAAATTCTGCATACTCATCTGAACTTCCTTCAAATTTAAAGGGCTTTGATGAGTAATATCTAAATCCCTGGTTCATCACCATTCCCAGAGAAAAAAAAGTTTTACACCAGCTACAGCGGAGAATTAGGTTCACACATTCCTTTAGAACATGCCACTAAGCACAGTTGTTTCAAAAAGGTATTTACTGAACCCACAGCAAAACTAAACTAGTTTCAGTTATTTTAATCTACCTGTGTGTTTTCTGCAATGGAACAATAAGAGAGAAATCCACTACAAGAAAAGCAATTAACTGAAAGGCAGAAATTCTCAGTAACAGCAAAGAGAAGGAAAGGCTCTGACAAACAGAAGATGAGAAGAAAAATAGTCAAAGCATTCCTCTAAAGGTCAAACAAAATATCCAAGAAACTACTGGAACTGAGTTGTTTAGTCTGGAGAAGAGAAAGCTCAGGGAGACCTTATCACTCGCTGCAATTACCCAAACGGAGGTTGTGGTGAGGTGGAGGTTGGCTTCTTCTCTCATGTAACTAGCAACAAGACTAGGAGGTTTGGCATCAAGTTACACCAGAGCAGATTCAGATTGGACATTAGGAAAAACATCTTCTCTGAAAGGGTGGGCAGGCACTGGAACAAGCTGCCTAGGGAGATGGTGGAGTCACCGTCCCTGGAGGTGTTCAAGAAGCATTTAGACGTGGTATTGATGGTTACTGGTGGTACTGGTGGTACTGGTGGTACTGGTTTAGAGGGAAATATTGGTGATAGGTGGACAATTGGACTTGGTGATCTTGGAGGTCTTTTCCAACCTTGGTGATTCTATGATTCTACTCAGTGGAAACGTCATTAACTTCACGATACTGAGTATATAGGCAAATAGAAAGACTTGTACAGAATGCTTGGTTGAAAACATACCCTTGCTGGTCGTTACTACACCTACCTAACATGGCCACCACTGCTAAAAGTAATAAAAATGTTTTTATGTAAATAATAACAGTAAGAGGAGGGCCAAGAAGAATCTCCCACCTTTACTGGACATGGTCGAGAATGTTATCCCTGAGGAGAAGGAAAAGGCTGACGTTCTCAGTGCCTTCTTCACTTCTGTCTTCAATACTAGTCCAGTTATCCTCAGGATACTTAGCCCCTGAGCTGGAAGACAGGGATGGGGAGCAGAAAACGCCCCCCACAATTCAGAAGAAAACAGTGTACGGCTACTCCACTTGGACTGTCACAAGCCCATGGGGCCAGATGGGATTCACCCAAGTGTGCTGATGGAGTTGGCAAAAGTGATTGTTAAGCTGCTTTCCATCATATATCAGCACCTCTGGTCAACCAGGGAGATCCTAGACAACTGGAGACTTGCTAATGTGAGGTTTATCTACAAGATGGATTGGAAGGGGGATCTGAGGAACTACAGGCCTGTTAATTGGACCTCGTATTAGGGAAGGTCATGACACAGGTCATCTTGAGTGTGATCACATAGCATGTGTAGAAGAATCACAGGATCAGGCCTAGTCAGCATAGATTCATGAAAGGCAGGTCTTGCTTCACCAACCTGATCTGCTTTTATGACCAGGTAACCCCCTCAGTGGATGAGGGAAAGGCTGTGAATGTAATCTACCTATACTAAAGAAAAACATTTTACTCTGTCTCCCACAGTATTCTCCTAGAGAAGCTGGCAGTACATGGCTTGGACAGGTACGCTCTTTGCTGGATTAATAACAGGCTAGATGGCTGTGCCCAGAGAGTGGTGTTGAATGGAGTTAAATTCAGTTGGCAACTGATCACTAGTGGCATTCATCAGTGGTTGATATTGGGACCAAACCTATTTAATATCTTTACTGATGACCTGAATGAAGGGATTGAATACACCCTTATGAAGTTTGCAAATGACACCAAGTTGAGGGGAAGTAATGATCTGCCTGAGGGTGGGAAGGCTTTACAGAGGGGTCTGGATAGACTGGATCACTGGGATGAGGCCAATTTTATGAGTTTTAATGAGACAAAGTGACAGATCCTGCGCTTTGGTCACAAAAACATCATGCATCACTACAGGCTTGGGGCAGAGTGGCTGGCAAGCTGCAGGTAGGAGAAGCAGTTGAGGGGGTGTTAGCTGACAGCCACCTGAACATAAGCCATCAGTGTGCCCAGGTGGCAAAGAAGGCCAATGGCATTCTGGCTTGTATCAAAAATAATGTAGTCAACAGGACTTGGGAAGTGACTGTCCCTCTATACTCAGCTTTGATTAGACCACACTTTGAGTACTGTGTTCAGTTTTGGGACCCTCGCTACAAAAGACATTGAGACCCTGGAATGTGTCCAGAGAAGGGCAGTGAAGCTGATGAGGGATCTGCTCCTATGGGGAGCAGCCAAGGGAACTGAGATTGTTTAGTCTGGAGAAAAGGAGGCTCAGGGGAGACCATATTGCTCTCTTAAACAACGTGAGAGGAGTTGTAGTGAAATGGGTATCAGCCTCTCCTCCCAGGTTACAAGTGATAGGCTTAAGCTGCACCATGGAAGGTTCAGGTTGGATATTAGGAAAAATTTCTCAGAAGAGTGGTGAGGTATTGGAACAGGCTGCCCAGGCTAGGTGGTGAAGTCACCATCCTTTAATGTTTTCAAAGGGTAGATGTTGTACTGAGAGACATGGTGTAATGGGCATGGTAGTGATGGATTGATGGTTGGACTAGATTATCTTAATGGTCTCTTCCAACCTTAATAATTCTATGATTTAAATGTTTTATTGTTTTGCTTCCATGATTTGTTAAAAAAATAGTTATTTGCCATCAACATTGTTTCACATTCCTATGGAGAAGGAAAATGCGCTATGATGGCCTAATAGGCTGTATAGAATAAAATCATTGTATCAGCCTGAAATGAAAAAAAATATAATTAGGAACACAATAAATCAGATTTATTTAAATATTTCAAGTTTAGCCAGAAAGTTCAGATCCACTTCACTGAACAGCTCCTCCAATTAAATATACTTTTCATAGAATCATAGAAATATGAAACAGAAAGGTTTGGGTTGGAAGGAACATTAGAAATTATCCATTTTAAACCCCCCTGCCATGTCCAAGGTTGCCACCTACTAGATCAAGCTGCCCAAGGCCCTGTTCAGCCTGGCCTTGAATGCCTCCAGGGATAGGGCTTCCACAGCTTCTCTGGGTAGCCTGTTCCACTGCCTCACCAACTTCTCAGTAAAGAATTTAATTCTAATATCTAGCCTACCTTTTTTTGTTTGTTTGTTTAAAACTATTACCCATTGTCCTGTCGCTACATACCCTTGTAAAAAATCCCTTTCCGTCTTTCAAGCACCCTTTAAATATTGGAAGTTGGCAAAGTGGTCTTCCAAGAGCCTTCTCTTTTCCAGGCTGAAAAAGCCAAGTTCCCCAACCTTTCTTCAGAGGAGACATTCTCCGTTGCTCTAATGATCATCTTCATAGCCCTTCTGCTCCACAGCTCCATGTCTCTCTTGTGCTGGGGACCCCAGATTTGGACACAGTACTTCAGGTGGACCTCGCTATGGCAGAGCAGCAGGGGAGAATCACCTCTCTCTTCCTGCTGAAAGCCCTCATTTTGATGCAATTACTACTGTCTTTTTTAGAACACTTCAGGTTTTCTACAAATACTTATAACTCCTACAAATCCATTTTATTTTTTGAAATCTTGTAGAAATCCTTAGCAGCCATTTCTTGAGATTGATTTTTGGTTTCTGAACTGAGGAAAAATAAAGGCTAAAATTTTCCCGCACTTTTATTTCCCATTAGAAAATAGCCTCATTTACTGTAGATGATCAGAAGATTAAGGAAAATAAGAAAAGAGAGTAGACCTCTCTATACATTCTAAAACATGCTACTGCTGCTATTGTCCAAGAATATATCAAATAGCATAAACTGTAGCTTCTGCATTGGTAAATCCATGTACATTTAAAAAGAAAGAGAAGAAAGCTACTCTTACTGAATGATGCTGTAATGTCGAAGACTTGTTTCAAAAAGCACTCAAGAAAACAAAATCAACCAGTTGCTATTTTTTGTTGTTATTTACAAGCTGCCAGTAAAATGTAATTATGATTATGGTACTGTAATTCTCCCAATTTATGACTGCACCATTTAAAAAATATCACAGTTAAAAAAAGATACAGAGAGCAGGAAAACAATCTCATTAAGTGCTCTGAGTGACATAATCCATCCAGGAATCTCAGGTTCTATCCAAATTTAAAGGACATAAATCAGACAATGAAGTTCTGTCTTTGCTGAAAATAACATAACCCATTTAATTTTGAATGGATCGATGCTTCACCTACATACAATTCTAACATCTTCAGTGAAAGATATTTGGAATCTAGCAGTATGCTCTGGTCAATGAAAAAACACACTTTTGATTTGGGACATAAAATGATTTAATTATGCTTACAAGTTGTTGCAGAGATAGTTTTTAAACAATTGTTTTTAGTATTACTCAAAAGCCCAATATTTAATGGGATGCAAAAATTAACTTCTTGTTTTTTGAGAATTTGAGCCCTAAAGTATTGAAAGACAAGCTCTGATTTCTTTCATTCTCACTAACAATCACATTCATTTTGTCTATGCTGAAAGCACTACTGTGCTTAATTGCACCATAATTCAAATCATTGATGTATTATTTATTTGACTATATATGCTGCTGTAGATTGTGACACAGGACTTTCATTATAGAAATAAGAGTAGTTTAGAAAGCACTATCCAGTATTTCATCCAAATAAGAGATAATCTCATTAATTAATCATGTTTAAGATTTGCTACTTTTTGTAAAAGGTGAACTGTGAAAAAAAACAGCCAAACAATAAAAACCTTGAAGAGATAATTAGTGTACTGTACATCTGGAGTACTGTGTGCAGTTCTGATATCAGACTGGAGAGGGACCAAGGGTGGGCCATAAATATGATCAAAGAGATGGAGATATGTGTTGGCCCTCTTCTGATATTGCTTATCTATTGTGTTCTATTTAAAACTTTCCCTATTATTCTACCTATTAGATGACTCACTCTCACATGTCTTCTTTTCAGTCCTCTCACTGATTCTGAATTTAGTTGGCAAGTCACCCATTCTGACACTGTCAGTTCCCTAGGTACATCACTGCCTGGCTGTTTGGACCATTAAAAGCATGTTAGATAGATACTTTACTGCACACTGGAGAAGAGTCACAAAAAATGACTTGAGTATATTTTTTAACAGATTAAGCAGAGAGCACCTGCAATTAACATTTCTGTGTGTAATCCTTGCAAACTACTACATCTTCTATAGAATTTCAGTACTTTTTTTTTTTTTAATTTCAATAGTCTTTAACACAGAAGAATGAGTTTTGCAGTGAGGTTATAAGTCACAAAATGGCACTGCACAAGGGCTGCTTTTGTTGACATTATTTGAATGACTGTAGGACTCTATCTTGAAAAACACTGACAGGATGAAATTTATCAAGATAATTTTTCTTCCATGTTCCCTGGGACAATTCTCTGTCTCTTATTTTATGATTCCTTAATATCTACAAAACCAAAACCAGGTTCTAGACATTTTTACATCCCAAAACTATCTGTGTCTCATTATAAAACTGGATTATATTGTCACAATATAGATTGCTTCTCTACCCCTGGGCCTTTCTTTGATTTCTTTGAGAAAAGAACATGAGCACAGTAAAGAAGAAACAGTCTTTGCTTTCTACATTACTGTCATTCTGGGTCAAGTTCCCAGGGAGCCTAAGCTGCTACATAGAGAGGCAAAAAGCTTGCTTTTCCCTGAGCAAAATACCTACAAGGAAAGTTTTAAGATGGTCTGTGCAAACATTCTACAGTAGCTCTAAAACAATGTACTGCCATTACTTAGAGAAGATTGCATAGTTATGATGTATCTAAAAGATCAATCAGAGATTCTAATGTGCAGAGGAAAAACTAATAAGGAGTCAAAAACTACCAAGTAACTGAGACTATGGTTGTTTATACTATATCTCATAAGGTCACAAAAAGGAATCACATACATACTTGTGAATGTTATATATTGCTTAAAAATACAGAGGCATGAATGAGTATTCTGGAATATTCCAAAATGTTCCCAAAATTTTCCACCACAGACTTGCCTCTCTCAAGAAAAATGATCTTGGTCATATTTTGGACATGTACGCTGTCATGAGGCCTTCCCTAAGCATGCTCTGCTCTGGGCTGAGCAAACCCAGGGTCCTCAGCTGCTCCTCACACACCTTGCCCTCATATACTTCCCCATCTTTGTAGCCCTCCCTCTCTAACACCTTTATATTCTTATGTAATGGCACCCAAACCTGCACCCAGTACTAGAGGTGAGGCTGCATGGCGCAAAGCAGAGTGGGACAGCCACTTCCCTCGCCTGGCAGTGCTGGGCCTGACAAACCCCAGGGTATGGTTGACCCTACTGGCTGCACACTGCTGACTCAGATTCAATTTGCCTCCAACCAGGATGCCCAGATTCCTTTCTGTGGGGCTGCTCTCCAGCCCCTCATCCCCCAGTCTGTATATAGACCCATGGCTGCCCCATCCCAGCTGCAAAATCCAGGACTTGCTCGTCATGCAAATGCTGACCGCCCTAAAGTTTGTCAAGGTCTTTATGCAAGGCCTCTCTAGCATCAATGAATGACACCCCTCCTAGTTTAGCATCATTAACAAATTTACTTAGTATAACTTCCAGGTCTTTATTGGAGTGAAATGAAAATGTTAAAGAGAACCAGACCTAAAATCGAGCCCCGCAAAATCCCATGGGTGACAAGTAGGGCAACTCTCAGGCCATAGCCTACCCTCACCCAACACAGCCATGTTTTGGTTGTGAGACATTCTTAGGGACATGTCACCATAACCTTATGATGTCATGAGCCACTTCCCCACCAACCACTAAAAATACGAGGAACCTGACAGCAGAACACCAGTCACTAACCGACTTCTGTCCAGGAAGTACGTAGCTGAGACAAGGAGCTACTCAGATAGATCCTTTCCTCCCAGCTGTGGGAACTCTTGTGGAGTAGGACGGATCCTTCTCCACCTATGAAGCTTCAGCTTCTAGACAGCAGCAGCAAAGGATGTAGATCATCCTTGGCGATGCCAAGCCCATGGAGGTGGATCTACCACTAGAGGAAGAACCAATCGAGGTGGATCCATCTCTGTCTGGGCAAGGCAAGTACTGTAACATCATGCTTGCCAAGAGACGTCGCCATATCCACTGGCAGTGCACCAGGGGCTCTCAATTTCCATCTCAGCATTGAAGAGTCACCATCTGCCAGAGAGCCCCTGGGCCAGCTGCTGCTCTTCATAGCCCCTTCTTCCCCATGCTCCATCCTCATTCTTACCAAAGACCTCTCATCTGTTCTTTCCTGAACTCTGAGGAAAATGGAAGGACTGGGACTGTCCACTGGGTGAGTCCCAAGGACCGGGGCAGACTGAGTCTGGTGTCATCTGATCTGCTGTGCCAGAACACAGTCCAGCCCTGAGCTCCCTGAGCTCCCTGTAACCTCCAGGCAAGTCCTGAGGAAGAGAGCAGGACTAGGACTGGTGTCCTCTAAGCTGCTGTGCCAGGACCAAGAGGAGTCCAGTGGGTGGTCTCAAGCTCTCTGTGGGCTCCAGGTGAGCCATGAACAAGATGCATTCTGGGACTGGGACTGGGATCCTCTGAGCTGCTATGTTGAGACAATGGGAAGAGTCCAGTAGACAGCCCCAAGCTCCCTGTGCTTCCAGGTGGTGTCAAAGAAGGTACAGAGGCAGTTACCTGTTCCTTTGGAGAAGAAGATTGTTTTGGACGGTAAAAAGGATTCAAGTTCAGCATGAACTATTCCAGTTGCTCCATTTTGTTTCAAAACTAGACAATATACAATTTAAAAGAACAATACAAAATAATGATAATAAAAAGCAATTTAAAAACAAAACAAAACAGTAAGTGCATCGCCATTTTTGGTACTTTCTGCACTGGGCCTCCTGGCTCCCTTCCACTCCCCCCAGAAGGAATGACTCTGCCCTGCAGGGTGAGGCCCAGCCCAGGCCTTCACCTCCTCAGCAGCCTCTGCAGCCACAGGAACTGATGCAGTCTCCCATCAGAAGTTCCCACAACATATGTGGCTGGCCTGGCCTTGGGTTGCAGGGTGGGTCCAGCTCTCTGCCAGTGCCACACACATGCAGTGCACCATCACAGTACAAATACTCCCAGCACAGTGTTCAGCAGGGAAGGGCTCTGGAAGGGTTTGTGCAGCTTGGCACAGCAGTCCTATACAGATGACACTGTACCACTGCATCCTTGCTCAGAATCTGACCTAAGATAAGCTGGGCTGAGACATTTCCAGGTTGGATCGCAGTCCCTCCAAGTGGCTTTGCAGTGCAATCCCTGTGTATTACAACAAATCTGAATCACAAAACTGGAATTGTGCTTCTCAGGCAATGGGCTCATCACTCTAGTTGCTGTTTGATTCAGTTGGGTTTGCAGAGTACTGAATCTAAAGATGCAGGGACAGATATCAAAGTAAATAAAAAATGACTGCACAAAATAAAACCCGAAGATGTACCCAGAGAAAATAAAAATGTTGTTTGTTTTAAGCAAATGAAGGGAAAACATACTGAGAAACATCACTGCTGTGAATTCTGCTTTACTGTTCCTCACTGTTCATTCATACAACTGAAAGAGAAGAGGATTGCAAGGGAAAGGGAAAAAACCTATCTGTCAGCCTTCTGATATCAGGGTAACTGTTACAGCTCTGATGGGCACAGCAGCATGTAACTTTACCCAGTTCATCCACTATGGCCAAAGTAGAGAGCACTGCCTGGTTTTTATCATACTATCCATCATCTCAGCTTTCTTTTGCTCTCCAGCACTCTTCTTTCCATGCACCACTCAAATCACAGAGCACATAAATTAATTTCTTCCCTTTTTGTCGCTTCTTTATTTCACAGCTATGTCCTCTTCTGAGATCAGGTGATTAGCAGTTTGTGTCATTAAAATCAGTTTCCCTAGCATCACCAAAATGAGACCAGGGACACAGGAAGGCATCATACAGATCCCACAAAGGCCCTGAACTTTGTTTAGCACATGGGCAAAACAGAGAGGCTGCAACCACTCTTTGAGCCATACCCAGCCTTTGGAGGGAACACAACAGCCCCCAGCACCAGTATCCTTTGGCTGTATTTTGCAATATTACACTATCAAGCGAAAGAACAGTAACTATTTTAGAGTGGTGTGATTTGAAACCATTTCTTAGGTATGAGGACTGTCATTACATCCATTGTTGCTATATAATTTATTATTTCAACCTATCTACCAATAGAAGAAGGCAACGTTTTTCAAGCACTAGGGAACAATAAATTATGTTAGCCCACCCAATTGATGGCTTCAGGGCACTGCTCATTTAGGAGAGATAATGAAAACAGACAGAAAGCATAAATCAGGCATGTGGTAAACTAAAGGAGAATGCTTTATATCTTCTTCTAAAACTCACTGCAACAAACAGTTCCTGATTATTGTCTGGAGCGTCCACTGCTGCCCACCTTCATGCATCTCCTTCGGTTGCTTTGTTTCTGGTGTAGTCAGCCCTCAAACCAATTTCCAGTACACAAGGTGGGGCCCGTCTAAGCAAAGCTTTGGATCAGCTTCAGGGAATTACAATACCTACTTTGATAGGTATTCAAAGATCTAACTCAAGTACGTGAATGTAACTTCAGACTCTCAGAAACCAAATAACATCCACATGATTCCATATATTACTAAAAACCCATGGGGCTGCTGGAAGAGGAAACTGCTGGCCCAAAAGCAGACAATGGAAGGTGTTGTAAATGAATGTCTCAGTAACTACAAAGGAAGCAGCTCTTGCATATTTTGGTCCTATACTAGTGAATCTGAGTCTGATTCTCTGCATCCCCTGTGATGCACATACAGCTTTGGGGTTTTACTTCCATTTTCTAGTTGGGCAGGACTCCTCATCTGTCCCATTTTGTAAGGTACTTTCAAGTGTCTTTTGCTTCACGCACACCAGCTGCAAAGGTCAGGGGGATCATCTTTGCTTAAGTAAAGCAACACAACTACTCCTGTACTACCTAAATGAGGCCAAACATTTAAGTTTCTGGCTTAATAGGGTCTCACCTGGCTTAATAGGGTCTTCTCCTTGGCATCACCTCTCTTTATCATAGTTTTTCCTCACTAAGTATTTCCAGAGCCTCAACTAACTTCAGGAATAATCACAAGAGATAATTGCTTCAGAAGTAGGTCTACTGAAGAAAACATCAGTATTTTTATGAGTAAATCGAGCAGTATTTGACACTTCCAATTATCTAATCATTCTCAAACTAAGACTTACCTTATACATGAATTTAAAGGTTGCCAGAACAAAGGAATCTTTGCACACAAGAGGAACAGACTCTTGCATTTTCTCAGTTTTGACTCAGCCAGGTGTTACTGGAGCCCTAAGTGATCATTGTTGAATTGTTGAAGCTCGACATAGTGTAAAATTCTCCCAAAACTAGCACTGAACTGACTTCTTTTGAGAAGCTTCACAATCTGCAAGACATACTGCTACTCAGCATCCTCTACTCTACAACAACCATTTGCTTGAATATTGTTGGTTATTTTTTGGGGTGTGGGGCAAGAGAGAGGAAGTTTGTTTAAGCTTTACAATAAAACTAGTTCAATACAGTCAATGACAATTGAGCTTTAACTATTTTGAAGATCACTGATAATTCCTTTAACTTTTTGTAGTGGAAATGCTCTGGTTTATACCATGAACACTGAGCAGAGGAGTGGAAAGAAAAGCGCAGTAGTAACTTCAATATTAGTGATAGATGAGTGATTGGACTGGATGATCTTAGAGGTCTTCTCCAACCTTCGTCATTCCACAATTCTGTGAGGATCTCTCCCCTTGTGTCTCTTCCCTCAGACAGACACCACGGTGACATCTGCCATAGAAGAACCGACATGGAGCAGAACACCATAACTATGTAACAAAGCAGCAAGTATTTCAAGCCATTGTAGAGATGTCCCATTGCTGGGGAAGGCTTCTTTCCTTTCTCTGTCAAATCCCTATCTTTACACTGACGTATGCTTTTTCAACCTGCAAATGTCTTCATAAGGAAAAGCCTCAGCAGGTTTGTTTTGAAATGACAGTTTATGTACAGGACAGGAATTACTACAAGGATATTACATTGGTTATTACTTTTCTTATTCTGAAGAGTACCATGCATTGTTTAAGCCAAGGAAACTTACAACTTGACTCCTAATAAAGAAAAAACTATACCACAGTCCATATCTTATGTCAGATCCAACTGTCTGAAACTGATCCATGTGCCAGGAGACTTGTACACATTCAGCTTCATGAGGTGGTCTTGGACTGGCTCTGCTCTTAGACTGGGAGAGATTTTGCTCCCCTGACCCTTGCTTAGAAGTTCAGGGATGCAAGAGGTGTGAGAAGCCTGACTGGCTGTGAAGAGCGAGGCAAAGAACTCGTTAAGTATCTCAGCCTTCTGCCTGTCAGAGGAGGCCAGCTCTCACTTTTCATTTATCAGAGAAGGTACACTTTCCTTTGCTTGTCTCTTTTCCCCTGTGAATCTTAAGAATCCTTCCTGTTGTTTTTCACATCTCTCACCAAGTTCAATTCTGTCTACGCCTTGGTTTTCCTGACTTCATCTCTGCACAACAATCATGGTAAAGCATCATAGAATCAGAGAATCATAGAATCACTCAGGTTGGAAAAGACCTTAAAGATCATCGAGTCCAACCATGACCTAACCATACTATCCTAAATCTAACAACCCTCCACTAAATCATGTCCCTGAGCACTGCATCCAAACGGTTTTTAAACACATCCAGGGATGGTGACTCAACCACCTCCCTGGGGAGCCTATTCCAGTGCTTAACA
>JAOWBP010088535.1:0-26230 GCA_028571105.1 Tragopan temminckii
TGATCTCAGTAGTCTTTTCCAATCTTAATGATTCTATGATTCGATACCAGAAGTCAGGAAAAACCTTTTCTAGTCCTGATATCACAGCCATTCCTTTTGTTATCTTGGATATGTCATAGTCTCTGCTTTTGCACCCATGTATTTAATGGGTATGAAAGCAACTGTCAATCTTTGAACAGAATTCTGGGGTGCAAGGATGGAAAGAACTGAGTCCAAGCCCTGCATCTAGAAAATGGACTTATACAAAGGTACTACTGATTAGCTGGATATTTCAGTAAAAACATGAAGCAGAGGATGAGATCTTCCTTGCTACACTGGCATTATGTTAATGACTAATGCAGCCTAAGAAATCTTATAGCTCCTCACCTTTTTAAGGAAGACTTACTGCTACAAAACTGTGGCTGATTACCATAAGACTGCCATTGAAGGAACTCCTCACAATTGCAGGCATATAGAAAATGGTGGCAGAAGAGAGGCTGACACTTTATTCCTCCTTCAGCAAGTGCTGCACTAAATTAGGTATGGCTAAGCTTATTTTGCTTATGCCAGAGGACAGTCTCAACTACAGAACATTTCAGAAAATAGAAAGGCAAAACCAAATGCAAAAGTCACTTGATTCAACAGAGTCGTTCTTCATCATGTCTTGTCTTCTGTCTCTAGTTCTTAAAAGCAAATGTTACAAATAGCATTCAGTTTATTTCCATTTTCTGTTTTAGGAATTTTGTAATAAAGCACAACTTTCTTTCTTGTTTTGGTCAGGAAAAGTTAAAAAACAGAAAATGGACACTAATATTCCTCTATATATATGTAAGGTAGAAATATAGAATTACAGACATGAAAGATGCAAAATTCCTACAAAGCAGTCTTTTTTTTTTTTTTTCCCCAATAAATATAACAACAGGGAGAAGGATGAACAAAAGGATGCATGTCTGACACAGATGGGATATCTGAAACTCCTCTCAAGTCAGATGTAGCCAGGGCATTCTGCTAGAGGAACTCTCATGGTAGCTGGGGGAAATTGTTTTGGTTTTCTCATTAGTAAGAGAAGATGATTCTCAGGAGAATCCTTCATCTCACTAACTCTAATAAACAACAAAAATGGAGCCCTTAAACTGAGAGAAGAAAGAGCTGAGTATGTTTTTCAGCTCATGGTAGATGGCAGCATTCTCTAAGGATAGTGACCATACGCAAACCCATGGAGGTAACCAAAATTATGGGATAAATTCTCAGCTGGATTAAAACAACACAGATTCTCTATAGATATATGGAGCTACACCACCTTCCTGTCAAGAATTTGCCAGTTGTTACACATTGATGTGTCTGTCCACCTGAGATGTTAATAGTCTTAAAACATTCAGAAAATGTGATGACAGCTTTAAAGAAAAATGGAAATTGTGCTATTTACTTGAAAGCTCATCATCATTACTTACTTGAACAGCATCAGTAGTGTGCACTTTGGGACTTAACCAAAATTGCCTAGAAGTGAAGCCTCAATGTCAGTAACTATCTATCGCCATTGCCATTCCAGAAGGTGAGCAAAGCTGCAGCCTCTGTCTTTCCAGTTTCATTAAATCTATTAGCACCACATGTAAACCACACTGAGTAGCATAACGACTTTTTTAATGGTAGGCTTTATCCCCAGCTTTCTATGTAATGAAGTGGAAGCAATATCCAAATGTATTTGGAACCCTGACTTGCTATCCTGAAGGGAACACAAATATTTCCAGTACCTATAAATCTTAAAGTGGGACCAGGCTGAAAGTTTGAAAAAGAAAATTAAGAGACAAAAAGGTCTACATGGACTAACAAAGCTAGCTATTTGGAGCACAGCTGCCAACCTTATTGTAAGCAAGATTTTTCAAGTGATGTAACTGTCAGAAGACACAACTTCCGAAAAAAAAAAAAAGTCTAAAACAGAAAGGGAAGATATAGAAGAAAAGACTGAGGCCAATATGATGTTCAAACTATAAAGTGCGCAGCTCCTTTGAATTGTTCTGACCTGGCTGAAATAACCTAGAAAAGCAGAGGATTTGAAACTGCAAAAGAGGGAAAAGGAGACAGAGGCATTCCCAGCACAACCTGGACAATTTACAGAAACATTTCTTCTCCCTCCCACCTTTTTCTTTAGCTATTTTCAGACCAAAATGCCTTTTTCATACTGTTGCCAAAAACATAATGAATAACATGCACATCAAAGCCAATAATTAGCACATACAAGCAAAATCACAGAAGACTTATGCATCCTTCTTATGGGTGGGCCCTACAGAACAGGTACCGTTCCCCATGTAGTTAATTAGATCCAGAAAGTGGTTGGTAATCACTGGATCGGTAGCTGGTAGAGTTCCAGCACTCAAGACCACACAGTTTATTGGGTGTACTTAGTTTCCATGTTTCAAATGATAGCCAAATAATGGCTGCACTGCCTTTTTCATCAGTTCAGTCTGAAATATCTGCACATTTTAATACACTTACTTTTTGGGCTTATTAGCTTAACATAATTTCTGATGCATGACACTGTTTTAAGTCTTAAGTTTTTTTAACAATATATATTTTAAAGTTGGGAGGAACACGTACTAAATGACCATCTTGAATTCTGAATGTTTTTCGGGCTCAGCACGTATTCTTTTAATAGAATCTGGAGGTTCACCACTTAGGCCAAAGAAAGATCTTTGGAGTTATTTGCTTTTCACACAGTCCACAGACTTTACAAGATCAAACCACAAATACTGTAGGATTGTATCCTTTCTCTACAAACTACTGATAGAAAAAAAATAGGCCAAATGAGAATAAAAAGATGCTTCCAACTTGATAAAATATGGAGAAAGGCATTCATAATACTTTCTGAAAAGTAACTTCTCTTCATTATCAGAACACCATATTTTTTAGTTTCCGTATTATAGCGATCTACTCTTTAAGCCTCAATACTTACTCATTTCCTGAAAAAAGTCTGTGTTTCCATCTATTTCAAATATTTTAACCCTGACAAATATAAATAATAAATTATCCATCTCCATTACATTGCTATTCTCATCACAAGAACCACCTCCAGCTCAGCATCCTTTTGTCTCTGATTGCTGGAAAACAGGATGGTGCGTCAGGGAAGGATCACTTCAAAAAGAGCTGGAGCTGCTCTTTCTGTTCCTTCTACTGGCCGCTACCAAAAACAGAGACAAGGTGAAGCAATGTGGTCTAGTAGCTCTGCCTGTTTCTTTAGGATTCTTAACGATTTCAATCAAAAAGAAAACAAAACCAAATAAAGTATCTTTTATTCCCATACAACTTTGGTATTTCCAAAGCACAGTCTCAACACTTCTTACAGTAGTAATGGGTGTACATTTTACAATAACAATTTTAAACTACAGAAAATTCTACAAATATGTAAAACTGCTGAGTTCGGATGTTCACAAAACCTGAGTCACTAGATTCCTGAGTAAGAACAACAGATGTTTTTCATTTGCTTCTGTGCTACTGTATTTATTTAGCTATCCTGGTAAGAGCAAAATTCAAAAGAAAAAGGGAATATATGGTAAAACCCAGAAGGAAATCATGAGAACTAGATCTTTATCAGAAAAAGGCTCCTTTGCTTCAGGAGCTTTAATGCCACCACCTCCTTATGAAGGAAAACCCCAAACATATCTAAATACTGAAAGTAAGAGACCTTTTTGAAGTTCAGTAAGTACATACATTAAAATAATGAAGTAAAATAACCCTTTTATAAAGCAAAAACAAAACTATGAGTTGAGTTTGACACGTTATCAGTATGTTTTCAGCTTACGGCAAGGTCAGTGAAATGAAATGACGAATACTGGGTGGGGGACAGGAATCCTGTGAAAGAATCTGGCCCAGCTATCTGTGGTTAAAGCAATTTAATTACTTAAGGGTGTTGTGTAGTCAGTCAGTCTCTATAGCATGGACTAGCAATCAATTATTTCCCTTCACAGCATTTTTATCATGCATTTTTGTATTTTGGTATTAAAAGAAAACATAGTTATTGCACTAACATTTTTCAAGTGATATATTAAGCATTTTTTACATGCTCAGAAAAGCATGAACATAAATATATTTGCAGTTGCCATAAATTTAAAGAAAATGCAAGTGAATTTTGATCGCTTGATGGAATTTTACTTATACAAATAAGTTTGTTTAAATGATGTATTTTGATATGCCCACTTAAAGCACAAAATATTCATAAAGGCTTCTTACATACACCCACTTCCCAGGGTCTGGAAATAAAACCTTCCTTGCTTCCCAGCATCTCCCACCCCACCCATCTCATCCATCTAGCTCTGCCATTGCCATGTTCTGGGGCCAGGGAAGCTGAATGCCCTGTTTGGGGTGGCTGGGAGGTCACTCAGCACCTGATAGCTTCCATTCTGCACTTAGGCTCTTTGGTTTAGACAATGGGGTGCTCATCCTGAGCATCCTGTCCTACTGCAGCCCAGAGAGAGGCAGCCAGCACTCACATCGGCATCACCAGACTGTCTCAGAGAAACAGCTGAACCTTTAACAAACTGCAGCCAGTGCACGCAATCACAGAGCATATCTGTTAACAGACATTTTACAGCAACTAGAACTAATGAATGATTTGAAGGTGCATTAGAGCATGGTGTATGTTACCTGCTAGCACAGCAGCCAAACGGTTCTGCATCTCAGTGCTGCCTTTTCCCAAGTCAATTCTGTCCTTTCTTTGATTCACTTTTTGTCAGGTGAAAGCAACACCTGTTGCAACCTTTGCCAACAAAACCTGAGTGGCACAGATAACAAAGTTGCACATCTGCTTTGGATGTGCTTAAACAAGAAGTGTTAGGCTGCTGAGCGCATTTAAGAGTTTTCATGCCACTTCCATTTTATAACAGTTACCTCAAATCTCATAGATACCATTGGATTCACGGTACTTGACACTGAATAAGAGAGGAATGTCACAAAATGTAAGCTCTCATTCTAGCATAGGAAATATTTAAAATTAACTTCACTTGGATTTACGGGTTTATAAAGAGTTGAACTACACATAATTACCCAAAGCTTTGCCCTAGGATGTCATGCTTGTTTTACTTTTAGAATAGGGTGCCTACAGTGTCTAAAATGAGGCTATACAAAAGAAAAGTCATTTATTTATCCCTAGCAGACATGTCAAATAGAATGAGAAGACAGGAGATAGTAACATTTTACTCCTAAACAATATTTAATATTTAACTCCTAAAATAGCCAACAAAGATGAAAACCTGACCTGAAACCTCGCTATTTATATATTAGTATATAAAGCATCATCCTGAAATCTGCCAATGGAAAGAAGTCTGCCTCAAAGTTGATGGGAAATTAACAGTCAAAACTTTTGAGTTAAATTTTCTATCACTTCCATCTTCCTCTCATGAAATGGGAACATTTAAGAGCTAAACACTGACTTTCTATTTGCATCTTTATGTAAGATACTATCACTGGCAAAGCTGGAGCAGAAGAAAACTCCTCTTATACCTCAATTTAACTTCAGACGGATGTGCATGGTACAAAGCCAGTCGAGTGATAAATAGTTTCTGGCAGCTCACTCTCCCTACCTTGAGTTGTATTACAGTTTATCATCAGGGCTGGCCATTCAGCACAGGAAACAGGGGAAGTAGTGTAGCATCGTCTCAGGCTATATTCACAGATACTTCATAGAATTCCTTGGCAAACAGTCAGCAAGTACTAAAAAGCATAAAAAGTGGCTTTATTTTGAGAACAGACATATCTCAAAAGGATCCGCTAGGAAACCCAAGAGAGGGGAAGCCTAGGCTGGGGTTAAAATAGCTAGTTTATTCACTTCTTCACAGAGCACAATAGCTTTACTGATTCATTTCACAAGTCTTTTGCTAATTTTGCACCTTGGAAATGTGTATGGACACACATACAAATTAACATTCGCAGCAAAGGCACATAAAATGGCTATTTCTCAAAGCAAATCCCAAGGAAAACATCTTAGTGATCTTATTACTATTTGCAATGGCTTCTTTGACAATATTGTAGCTTAAGAGCCCAATTCTGCAACCATTTCTGCCCATACCTCACAGCAGCAAGCTACTTCAGCTGACAGTTTGTAAGAACTATAGATGCAGAAGAGGATACTCAGTAATCTGCAGAACCATCACCCTCCTAAGAAAGCAACAAAGAAAGATAGATTCATAAAATCACCATTATTTTCTCCAATACTAGACCTTAACAAAATAACAACATTCAGAAAATTCCCTGACTTGGCAAGGAGAGAAAAAGCTGACAATACTTTTCCTTGATCTCCAGCTATTCCTCTTTAATGAGAGATTTTCAGATGGCAACACTAATTTGAGAAGTTCATACAAAAATCATTTGAAATTAACGTCATAAGCTGAATCACCACTGTTGTAGTGCCACTAAAATCAGTTTAATTTTCCAGGAATTAATTAGTGCCCATGTGTTTAACATTTGTTATTTGAACAAAGAATAAAAAGGTGTCAAATTTCTTACCACTATTTCTAATTAAAGCAATCATAGTGTGAGCCTTTACATCTGCAGGACTCCTCATGGAAAGAACAGATCATGCACAGCATAATGAGTATCAAATGCAGTAAAAAGTCACAGTAACCTTTGTAGTGCAGTGCTTTAGAATTGGCTGCTCATTTGTAAAATATCTGACCCCTGTCCCCTTCCCAATGCCAAGAAAATAAGTAAGCATGCACATTTGTCTTCTGCACTGAAAAATTACACTTGAGTAAATAAACGTTACAGACAAAAATAAATTCTTATTAGAGATAGAAAAATGCAACCCAATCTCATGAATGTAAACACCATGCTGCTGCTCCATGTTAGTGCCGTTTGCATTGGGCTCACCATGGTGTTAGACCCAATGTCAGGAGCCCTTCGACTTGCTGTTTTTATGCAGACAGTAAGGTACATTTTGATAGGAAAAGCGCAAGGAAATCAGCATGGGTTTGTGCTTGTGCCTTGACTTCATGGTGTATCCTTGTTAGGATCTTGTATGCCTTCTTCAGACAGAGTGAGAAAGCCCCACAAAGGCTCAGTGCTGTGCTAATGGTTATGACTGCCAACAGGAAAACTATGGGAGGTCCCAAGGCCTTGCTCAGGTTCCACTAGGTCAAGTTGCAGACCACGTGCATTATTTCAGTGGTTTCCTCTTCATTTACAATCCCTACTTAACCCTCAGATCCCAAGGTCTGAAAGATGGCTTCATTTCTTTCCAACCAGTGTATTTGCTGAAGCCTTTGAGAATGCTAACTGCCTGCAATGGATGTCATTCCTACATCAGCAAGAAAGTCAGTCTGTTGTCCCTACTTGCACCCACTTCATCAATGTCCTGTTTCATCCACAGCTCTGGATTGAATGTGGCTCATTTTAGACCTGCGGAAGTTCTACCATTGCAAGGATGGAAAGAAAACAATTTGTTAGCAGGGTTATTTTTCCTTTCTACGCACGGAAGTTGTGCAAAATTGCTTGAGGACAGTAACATCTTGGACACTCTTGGAGAATAGACTAATGGTCAGCATGAAGGTGAGACTGTTAAAGACACGTAAGTGACTGCGTCGCATGACTGTGACTCATCATAAGACTATCGGCTCACTACAATACCCACGTGTACAGGACTATCATGTATATATTATTTTATACAGAACTGCAGATATATATGACCTACATTTACACCAGAAAATATGTGACAAATAAAAGAGGAAAACACTGTACTCCTGTTTGCTTTTTCCTTCAGTCAGTAACACAGTAAATAAGAAGTTTTATACAGAATCAATAAACCACTTTAAGACATCTTTTGGCATCATAACAGAGAATATTTTTAAAGTTGAAGGGTTTGACTTTAATGAAATTCACAGTCTGGTAAAGAAAAGATTATGCTGGCAATCTGTTTCTCTTTATAGATTGAAAATTTCATTGTCAGCACGATCTCAAAGTATGGGTGTATCTATGCACACAGATGCATTCATACAGACACATTTTAATGCTTAGAATAATGCAACTGATCAGTTTCCAGACAGGAACACGTGACTCCTTTTCTTGCTGTGTGTCACACAGCTAAGCAGTGACTCTAGACAGGCTTCCTAATATGAGGTTTGGGTTTATTTATTTTTTTAACAAGTGACTATGTTTAGAAAACATTTTTGCAATAGAAAAATGCCTGCAAATAACTGGAGAATCGTGACACTTTTTGAAGATGACAGCAGATTGCTCACTGCTGTTGAAGCCAGACAGTAGAGCAATCTAGCAGGAAGGCACATGGACTTTAGTTGTTGACTGTAAACAGCATGGATACCATATAGATAGGAAAAGAAGTCTTCTTTCTGTTAATTTTCTAACATGCTATAACTTACATATTTGAGAATGATGGCAAGACTTCGGACACTCCCCGAGAACAGAATGAAAAAAAACACCCGGCCTGGCTTGGCTATGAGCTACTTTTTCAGCCAATTGTTTTCCTAACTTCCAGCTCTCAACAGCAGCAAACATATAAAAGAACAGAGTCATCCCAATCATTTTTTATTAGTCTAAAAGAAGTTGTTTGTCCTTGCTGATATAATTTTTGAAAGGAATAGGAATGTTTTCATTGGCCTGGGGACTGGAACTTGTACTAAATGGGCAGACATGGAAACTATTTCACAAACACATGAGCCATCCCAGCTTCTGTAACATGAAATAAATTAATGGGGAAGCACACTGAAATACTGCACACAGCGGGTGAGACCCTTGCTCCATATCAGCCAGTGAGAGTTCTGCCATTGATTTCAGGGTTGGGATTTTGCAGTGCTCCTCAACGATTTTATTTAGAAAACAAGGTGTTCTGATGCTCTCCAGTCTTTATTAGTGAGATTCGTTCATTAGTCTTTTGGCATACAGTTCCTTTTTCTCTTAATATTTTAGTAATTTGTTTCAGCAACACCTCTGTATCTGACATTTATTAGAGCACAAATCTATGTTAGATACTTGCTAGCTCATCAGGTCCAGCAGCAGACTACTTGAGTCAGCCTGACAAACGGCCAGAGTTCAGAGTCCTTCCATAAATAATGACTCAGTCTTGTCAGTTGTTTTGGCCTCCGCCATACAGTAATGCACTTCCAGAGCAGATGGAGCCGCTCTCAGCTGCCATTCTCTGTCTTTTCAACTTCCTGTTCTGTGCGTGGTTCTCATCAGTGCGGATTCTGCAGAGAACACCTACCTCAAAAAGCTAAAGTATGTCTTTCTTTTTTCAAACCAGAAAGAAAATAGATGAATACTTTGAAAGAATGCCTTTGAATGAAAGTTTTAACCATTCTGAAAGCTATACACTGTTTAAGTTAAAAAAAAACAACAACAAAAAAACAACACAAAAAACCCTACAACGAATCCAACCTTTGAATAAGCTTCAACTCTATTACAGATTATACATAAACATTCTTGTAAAAATGCTTTTACAATCTTTCATTCTTGCTTACATAAATGTTATTGCAGCCATTCATAATTAAATTCTACATTCACAGAAGTATTTCAGCTTTTCCTGACTTATAATTTTGAGAGCTGATTTGCACAACAGTGTCTAATGTAACCTTAAAAGCTGAAAAATGCCTCAGTTTTCTGCAAAGCTATCTCCCCTGCTGCACATGGGCACTGTGCTACTTGCACACACAGCTGCTCGCAATTCTACTTGCTACAGTGTAGATGTTGCTTTGCAAAGCCTCTGTACTTCCCTGCCCTTAGAAGCTAGATATGTGGTGAATCAATTTAAAAACGCTGTAGATTTGTGGAATTATCCATTAAATGAAACTCATAAAGACATTTATATTCATAACAGCTATGCTTCCTTACAGAGCCTAGCTCTGACCCCAGACAAAATTAGTTTCAGCAGAAAAACTGCAAAGACTTGTACTACCTGGAGCTTTCAAACCTGGGGCTCCTCCCCACCACTGCTTTGATGTGCAGAAAGGATTCACTCCTATTTTGTACTCCAACACATAACAAAGCTGCCATGTGTGGCACAGAATCACTGCAATGGATGGCATGTGCCAATGGAGAAGAGCTGATGAGATGATGTTGCAGTCACGGAACGTAATGCAGAGACAGACACATGGCCCCCACATTTCAGTAACAGAAATCTCATCTACACGCCACTTCACATAGCAACACGTGCCATGCAGCCCATTCAAGGAGAATCTAACGTGCTGGGGATGGGCCAGGCATGCTCTGCATGCACAATGTAAATGTGCTGCAGAACTATTCCTACACAACTGCTGTGATGAGAAAGAGAAGAGGACAGCAGCAGGGAGCGCTGGAACTCCTTTCTCTTGCTCCATGGTTTGCTCCATATTGTACTCATAAAGCTTTCAGTTTGTTAAGTCATTAAGATAGGAGCACCCAATCACATAGACTGGCAGTAACACAGACACCAAGCATCTGTTCCAAAGGGGAGGCTGAGCCCCACCATCCTTGTAGGAGACAGAGCTGTGAGGGTGGAAGTAGATAGAGCACGTCTGAAAGACTCCCCAGTACTTCCGCTCATTAAGTGGGTTCATCTCATTTTAAAGCAACTTTGAGCAACATCTTTTGAAGTGCACAGTAACAAACATCTCTAGATCTCGATGAGGTACTGTCACTGATGGGATGAATCTACACATTCACTACATGCAGCAATGTTGTTGCTAAAAAGAATTAATTTTCCTTTTTGCTTCAGAGCAAGACATAACAGCAAAATCTATTCACACTGATAAGGAATGTGACCATAATAAAGTCTAACCTGTCCTGTCTGACTTAAGAATATAAACCTTTTTTTTTCTGTGTTTGTAATAAAGATTTGAAAAATGTACAAATTTTGCTGGTGATACAAACTAGGAGCCTTTCTCACCTTGATTCAAAACATTTTTTCAAAGAGAATCTTCTAGGAAGATGTAATAAAGGGTTATAGCAAGCTCATCAGAGCTCAGGAAACAATGCAAAAGATGTGTTGCTGAAAGACTTCTTTTTCATTTTTAGTTCACTGTTAGATATGGATCAGATTAAGAGAAAGCGGCTCATCTTAAAAAATAAAAAAAAAGGTGTAGTTTTTGTTCTGAGTGGATCTTTGCTACTGTACTGCAAGAACACACTACAAGGTAGGATGCTCTTCCTGCAGAGCAGCAAGGTGCTCTGGGGAGCACACTGATTGGCCCAGTAACAAATGTTTGTTACAAGTGAGAAGACCAACATGGCTTTGGTAAATCCTACAGACTTTCTGAGCATGTTGGATTGCAGGGTGTGAAAGCACTGTCCTGTCTGCTGAACAGCTAATCCAGGTCCTCAGAGGAAGTAGCACAGCCTGGGGTTGAACAAACTTATAAAGCATTGATATTTGTCAGTGACTGAATTGCTTCTGGTCAATTGCTGTGAACAGCCTGCAAAAACCACTTAATCTGACATCTGGTAGTATACAGAAGATATATCTAACAGATAAACTTTTCTACCTCAAATACATGATTTGTTTCTGCCTTTTCAGATAACAAACCAAGATTTTAAAAGGTCACATGGGAACTTCATGCAAAGGAACCAAATATCCCAATAGACCTAATCCTTGTGTACAATGACTGAACCCGCACAGCATCTGATGCTGCAGCTGCTTGTAGAACCAGTGTAAGACAGGGCTGCTCCCTACCTTGATAGCTGTGTCCTGGTCTGTGATCCCATTTCAGATGGTTGCAAGGAGTCTGGAGATAAGCTCCTATGCCTCCTTGCTTCCTTCCCCAGCCCTGGGGTGGCCCAGCAACCACAGGGGTAATTCTCATCCCATGTCCTCTGAGCAGGCATTTTCACCTATGCAGAACATTCACTAGTATGCATGACAATAATACAGGCAATCACCTTTCACCTGCAGGAAAGAGGAAGGGCTTTTCAGAAGAGCTGGGAGCACTGCTACACAATTCTTTTACGTGTCTCCCAAGCCACTTAAGGAAGGAACTCTGCCTGGGTTGATTGACAAAGAAAGGAATTCCTCTACCAAGATTTTCTGGAGGAGCTGAGTGGATAGGCTGCAATGATATAGAAATTGAAGTTGTCCCCTACAGTCACCCCTACCTTCAGCACACCTAATGGGGATCTAGTCTTTTTATATATATATATATATATATATTTTTTTTTTTTTTGTGATGGTTATGTTAGAAGCAATACACTGTTTAGAAGTATTTTGTTAAACAAAGACATTTGAAAGGATTACTTATGAGAAAAGGTCTACTGAAATAGGAATTTTAGTCATGCTGCATTCCCCTCAGCCTAGACTGATACTAGCAGGGCTGGGCTGGGAAGCAGGAATTTCTCAGATGGAGCCTGGAGCCACATGTGGTGAAAAGGCTCCAGGAGCCCTTCTTCTCTGTGCCTGTGGCTGTGAACAGAGCTGTCTCTGGATGGCCAGGGAACAGGAAAGGGATGTGGGAAACTCACTGCTAACTGTTGGAAACTGGCTTAGATTCCTCTGGTGAACACATCGTTAAATGCTATTCAAAAACTCAGCATAAATTTAATTACAGGTACCTGGACAGCAATCTTTCAATGTAAGCAGCTCTGACGGATATACGAGAGCTGGATCCACATCAACAAACATACATAGAAGATTGACCCTCTGAAACCTAGTAAAGAATTGACTGTAAGTGAAAAAAAATTCTTCCAGGATTATCTGTCCAGGTCCAATCATTTAAATGGAATTTTCTGATGAAGAAAAATGGGAGATCACCAGTCAATCTACCTTTGTATCTGCATTTTAAGGAAAACTTTTAACCTTGTACCTAAAAGCTTAGAATGAACGGAGCACGTTTATTCATTATAATGGCCTACCAAGTTGACAATGTCTGCACTTAATTTTTTTCCAATATCTTCTGACAAAGACATCAACCAGAAATTTTCATTCTGTATTCTTTCTGTTTTATTTGCCTGCCTACTGGGAAAATATTGTCAAGTTTAATTTTTCCCATGCTTTTGTTCTGAATAGTTTCTCCTTTTGAATCACGTTATCCATACAATATTTTGGTCCCAGCTTTCTTCAGCTCCCCTCTGTTCAATTTGAGGTTTGACTTCTGTGCAGTCCTGCCATTCTGTAAGCACGGATGCACAGTGTGCAGCTGCCAAATTGAGACTCCTCTTTCTGAGATCTTCAAACCGCATTCAAACTGAACCCAGTACTGGTAGGTTATGCAGTAAAAGCTCATCTGCATGCACAAAAAGGAGCACAGGAGATTATACCAGGAGGGGAAGCTCAAATAACATCCTTCCCAGTTGCTCCCAGGCCCATCCCAGGAGCCATCAGCCATCAAAAGTCCATGTGCACAAACCCAGAGGAGCACAGGGGCACATGGCTGGCCAGGAGCCCAGACTTGGGACTCAGAGTTAGGGACACCTTGCCCAGGTTCTTCTTAGGGCTGTCCCCAGGAGAGCCGTAGCTCCATTGCCAAGGTATGAAAGCCGTCTCCATGAGTCAGTGTTAAGAGGATTTTTCTACAGGTACTTGCCATTTCAGAACAGACAACAAATCAGAATCTATTTTAAAGTACCTGAAAGAATAGTAGATAGCAGTCAAAACCATTTGCCTGCTTCTTCCTTGCACGTGTATTTACAGAAAGCAACCATCTCCTCTCTTTGCCTTTGCTATGTAATTCAAACTAGGTAGCGTTCCCACTTATGGTACTGCCGGTTGGCTCCCTGTTCTCCATCTTGTAAAACATATAAACCTCTTTAGCACTCAGCTCCTTCCTCCTTAACATCCAACAAGCTCTTCTTTAACCTCTGATTGACTTTTCTTGCAAAACAGGGGAAATCTCCTAGCACTGATGCCACCTCTGTCCTGCTTCAACTCATTCTCCTAATACATACTCGTGACACAGGCTCTATCTCATAATTACCTGCCTGTAATTCCTTGGTGACTCTTCCTAGCCAATAAAATCTCATTATTAGCCCCAAAATATATTTTGATCTGTAAGATTCAGCCCTACTTCTACTAGTCTCTGACACTGTTCAGATTCCTTCTGCAAAACAGTCCTCTTTCCCCTATACTAACAATTTTGGGTACCCAGCAACATATATGAGCAGTCCCTGTGCTAAAGCCATTAATGGAACCCCAAACTAGAGAGTGATCCCTGAAGAGTTTTGCTAGCAACCTCCATGGAACCTAATAATTTCCCCTCTGCACATCACACTGCCATCTCCACGACTGTCAGTACTTTGTTAAAAAAATAAGGCTTTAAAAACAAGATCTGAAATGTGTACAAGTACACAGCTCTCCAAAGCAAAGAGCTGTTCCCATCGACTTCCTAAGCTGTACCTGTTTTCTGAGACCCTTTCTTTCTCAGGCGCTGGGAACTGGCGCTTCGTTTCTTTGACTGTTTTGTTGTGTAACAGAAACTGCACATAAATAAGTCAATCCTAAACAGACATTGCTTTGAAGAGACTCTCCTCGAGACTGACCTAGCTGGCAGATACTGAAAGAATTACTACTTTGGCATTATAAATACTAAATGCATTCTAAAAAAGCTAAATAGAATAATATGCTTCTGGAAAGTGGTATAAACTACCAGATTGTTATCAGGGATGAAGAAAGTTATCTGGAAGTGTCACTTATACTGACTTGAGAATAGTTATCAGTAATAAACAACATGAGATCTGTTGCAGAACAAGCGTATTCTGTTCATAGAAGCTATATAAGGAAGATTCTGTGTCCCCGCCACAGAGGCTATATTATCAGCTCTTTATAGTACACTTGAAATAGAGCCCTGTGTAGTTCTGGTTTGAAAGCCTCGGAAAAACTATTGAAATGAAGTATAAGAGAGAACTTAAGAGGCATCTTAATTGAACAGATTTCAAAAAATATCCTTCTTCTTTCAAATCATTGATGGACAGAGCAACTGTGCATTCCTACTTCAGCAAGACTAGAATAATGTGAGTTTTGTTTCAGCTAGTGATCCTAGGAACTCAGTCTTTTTACCTTGATGCTGTAGAAATATTTTGAATATGCTCCCTTTCTTGTAAAAGCAAACAAGAGAAAAGCTGGAAGAAATCTCTTCAATGCCAGTAATGTGCCAACAAGGAAGCTCCATAAAGCAGTTTTCCTACTGTGTTTGCAAGAAACTGCTCAAGGACTTGCAGCAGGCAGTTTAAATGGTCATTGTCTTGAAGTAGTAAGACAGAAAAAAGTAAACTCACTCTATGGACAGAATAAAAGATGGGACCCATCTAACTGAAGCAAGTAGCAATTGTCTGAGCTGCACAAATTTTCCAAACACTCATGATGTGGACGGAAGAAAAAAATCCAACTAGTATCCACGATACTGTTGGTTTGAGACCACAACCCATCACTGCTTAAGTATCCTATGTCAGATGCCAAGCTTCCAGTGATACTGGTGCCAAAAGTCAGACTTTACATCCAAGTTCAGACTAAACTCAAAATCATAGCAGCAATTCCTAATATTGTATTTTATTCTTTAGGGTGTCAAATTAATTTGAAGGAGAATATTTGCATTTACATCCAGATGTAAAGGGAATTTGGAACTGACACTAATTTCCCACTGATGTATAGGTCAATGGCTCAGCCTAGCTTTTTGATTCCTGCTTCACTCCTGGCCTTCTTGAGCCATACACAGGCTAAACCCATCACTTGGCTATCAGGAGAGAACTTCTCCCCTCTCCAAGGAAGTTCCAAATCAATCTGGAGGAGACATATTCATAAACACAAGTCTACATAAAAATTAACCATGATGTAACATTCTCAGAGAAATATCAACGCACTTGAACTTTTGATGTCAAAAAGTTGCAACACCTTAAATCCTGCAGCAGTGCTCCTGTCAGAAGGTTTGTAAATACTGCTTAGGTGACCTGTGACATGAAACAGATCAGAGGATTACTGGAAGAGAAGCATCTTTTGAAGTGTCCAGTTGTGAAATATGGCACTTTATTTCTACCACACCGTGATTACTAACATAGTACATTTCATCTATATCTCTAATAAGTACCTCTTCTTTTGTTTCTTTAGTTATTCTTATTTTGCACTAGTGGTTTTTTGTTTGCTTGTTTTTTTTTTGTTTGTTTGTTTTTGCTTTCCTGCTGAAAGGGGACTATCTAAGAATATGACAGCCCACCAGCTAAAATACCAGCACACATTCCCTGCAGTGCAATTGTTTTAGATCTGCTCAAGCAAGAGCCTGAGAAAGGAATTTAGCTACAGATCCTGCCTTTGCAGAATCATCTTCCAGCCACAGGCAAACTGCCTTGTTCATGTTCCTCCATGGAGATGCATGAAAGCGTGTGTGCGTACACATGAAATTGTGTGTGTTCATCTCCCAGGTTTACATCAGAAAATGAGCACAAATGTGGTAATTGAAATGGTCTCTCAAGTGACAGTATTTATACTAACTACCATTTTAATCTGTGTCTCTATATTACAGGCAAATAAGAAATTCAAACAAAATTATTCACACAGAAACATGTGTTTCAGACATTACTACTTTTTCCCCATATCTTCTTCACTTTTCCAGCTAAGTCTGCTCTTCTTTCAACTGTTAATTACCATTGCTTCATTTTACTATCTTCTCTATCAATTTATTACAGTCCCTGAACATAATGAAGAGAAGGACTTCATCTGCAAATTTAAATCTCAATTTATGTAAAATAGCACCCTCAGTATCACACTAAAATTAAATTAATTTCTATGCCAACTGCTGCCGAGACTTAAAACATACAGATAACCTCTTAACTACAAAAAGAAGTGGACAGCTGCTACATTCTCTAGAACAAAGGGATGGCCATTCTATGATTCTGTAATTCTTCACATTTTTCCAAGTTAGGTCTCTGTGTCTGTTTCTTTGCTGCAGTAATTCTTTTCAGTAAGTTACATATTACTCTAACTCAACTACTCTCTTCTGACATTCTTCCAGAAGCCCTGGATGAGCACTCTACATCCCAACTGACTTACTGAAAAGATGCCTTCCACCCAGGCTTATCTTTCTTTCTTTTAAATTAATGACTCTCTCTGTTGGCATCAGACTTCCATTACCTGCATACAGAGAATCCTACAGAAAGCCTGTGCTGGTTTCAGAGACAGAGATGTGAATATAAAGCAGGTATTAAAAACTGCCTCCATCAACAAACTTCTTCATTCAAGTTGGATTTTGTGCTTATTAAGATTTCAAGACGAGATTATGTTCGTCTTTTGCAAAAGGGTTATGTTTATATAATAACCCACATCACTGTGCGTTTGCTGCTGAACTTGTAAAGAACATCAAAGCAATGAACTGGCAGAAATCACTGGCTAAATCCTACGAATCCAATTTTTTTGAAGTATTCATCTCTTGGCAGCTGTGGCTTCTCCTGCAGGTGCAGAAAGAACATTTTCTTTAAGTCAATTTATTCATCTAGCCCAATTCAAAGACTGTTTCACTCAAAGCTGAGAAAGTCTTTGGTTGTTAGATACAGAAAACGCATTTCCAATTTACAGATAAAAACTAGATAGCAATGGATGAGGTCTAGTCCAGTGAAGCTTTAAGGACATTAGAATCTGTCAGCTCTATTACTAACTGGAAAAATCTGCATTTATCAGAATATTTTTGAATTCAGTTTTTAAAATGTCCTCAGCATTTTTAAGGAAGATTTGTATACCGATTATATTTGTTAGCAGCTGAGAGCTGTTGCTGAGATGGGAATACAAAACTTACCCAACCATGCTATATTGATGCAGTACAAAGCTGCAAGACAACTGGAACTCCTGTCTGAAGGTACTGTAGCTAACTAGTTCTCTATTGCTGCATTTATTGTAATGGTTCATGTAATTTGCTTCTTGACAATGTGCACTGCACTAAAGATGAAGCAAGGTCTTCTACAGCATAAGCCATTCCCATGAATCAAGTATCAGGGCCAGGGGAACTCCAGTGCTCTGAGCAGAAAGAGGGATGTGGTATAGGGGAGGCAGGTCAGATTGAAATGAACACAGGAGAGAGCAAGAAGATCTAACCAGTGCACCTGTAGAGGAGGGAAAGCTCTGTGGGGACAGGGATGGAAGTGAGGTTTAGCTGAATCATACCCCACAGCTGAGCATTCATTAGGCTGCAGGACCATGAGGGTGTGAGCTGTGTGATGAAGGACACCAAGGAGGAACATTGAGATTTCTGTTATCTCAAGGAGGGCTGCAGGCTATTTTATTTCATAAGCAGTTTGATAGCCAGAAGACAGATGGAGCAGGCAGGCAGCAGGATGCCTTGCTGAAAGCTAAGGAGTATGTAAACTTGGACGATAAGGTGCTAATCGCATGGCACTGGAGGTCATGAAGTAACATTCAGACTAGACAGCAGCCATGATGCCTTCAGGAGCCCTCTTCCCTTTGGCTCTGCAAATTGGCTCCCCAGGGACACTGATGCAAGCTTTGCACAATCTACACTGCAAAAAGAAAAACCCAAACCATCAAGGCATTGACCCTGGCTAAAGCCAACAGCCACCTGCTAACACAGTGCTGTGAAGCACCACCAGTCTGCAGTTCTGCGAAGCCATTGCTAAAGGGAACTGAAAGTAAAGGTTGAGTTTTCACTCCTTGTCCTTAGACTAATGGACAGAAAGAACATTATTTCTGCCAAGTTATCCTACATATGGAAGTACCTTATTTTTGGGAACTATTCAAGAAAATTGGACAAGCATTTTGCATGAAGTTGTTAATACTTACAATAATGAATGAATCATAGGTCATTTTACAGAGATATTTCTAAAGGAATATGCATTTGTCTGGGTAAACTGAGCAATGTCATCTGAACAAATCATTGTTCATTCGCACACATGAAAACTCACATGATGAAGCTGTGTGTACAATTTTACCCATTGGCTGAATAATCCTCTACCATGTAAAGGTTTCATTCAGCACCTTTTTTTAAAAAAAAAAACTTGTTTCTTATGAGATGAGGAAGATTCCACAGTCATGAAAGAAAACATGCTTTTTACCCTTTTTTTCACTTGGTAGAAGAAAAACAGAACTGAGATGTTGCTTGTAAAAGAATGCAAAATGATTGTGTGAAGGAAATTATGAAATGAGCTACTGGATAAGACTCTGTTTGGAGTAGCATTTTCTTCTCTTCCTTCCATCTCTTCCCATGACAAACTTCAGATAATGACTTCCAGGACAGCAGCCCTCCCTTCTCACTGCTATACTAATAAGAACCTTCCTTTTGATAAGCAGGGCCGAGGACAACACCAGCATATCAGAGCTGACATCCCAACTCCGATCCCCTGCAGCCCACCCAGCCAATTAAGAAATCACACAGCCAGGTTCTCAAGAGTGAGCATCATCAACCCAGCCGGGTTCCATCTCTGAGTTAACACCTACCACCTTCAGAAAATCCTACCATCAAAAATGAACCTCTGGCACAGAACTAAGCATCAACATCAAGGCACCTCTGTTCCTGCAAATATAAGCAAAAGGCTTTGGTCAAATAATTCCTTAGGAGCAGCTTTCTTAATTGCAGCCAAAACTTCATACTGTTATACCCTCTGTACTATATCACATTTGATGCACACTGGAAAAAATCTACACAGCAATGGTAGGAATACTGACTTCAGTCATAGGCCAGCATGAATGTTTCGGTCCTTCAACAGTAGCTCTGTTTTCACTAACACAGACACAAACAGAGAGGTGGATTATTCACAAAATGTCTCAAGCACAAATACTTTTTATCCTGTTAGCCAAGGGAATAATCTAGCATGGAACAGAACTGGAAAGCAGACAACAATTTAGCGTACCTACATCTTTCATTCCATTTCCTCATGATAATTCAAAAAAGCATGTACTTAAATACAAAGCTAAAGTTAAAAATTAAAATTATGAACAAACACATTTCAGCAATGTATGTTTTTTCTTGTTGCAAAACAAAAATTAATCATCATGCAAACAAAAAGGTTTACTCTCGTTATTTTCCCACAAAGTTAATACTTCTTCCAAATTAAAGTAAGTAAACGGTTTTGCACCCATTAGTGAAGATCTTCTCTTTCTATCATTTGCATCATCCCTCCACTCAGATTGAAGTTTTCTACCAAACATTTTTCACACACAGGAACACTCCTCTTGTGATGTTCAGTCCGAGCCTAAACAGTCCCATCAAATACTGGCCTCTTATAATGCAGAACATTCTGCTTTTCTAAGCCTCTCCAGAGGGAAGAATGAGGAAGCTCACCTTAAAATCTAGCTTCAAAATTGGCTACTTTTTTATTTTTCACATTGTACCTTTTTTATCCTGAATTTGTTGAATTTCTGGAATATTTTCAATATTAGGGTATTTCTCTTCCCTAACTATAGAAATATTTTAAAAACGCTCCTAGATTACTCAATTACTATGTAATCACACAAACCCTTTTTCTTTCCTTTTTTTTTCCCCCATCAAATTATCCTCTGAATACTAATAGAGCAACAGTGCATAACGTCATGAATCTCCTCATTATGAATTTTTCAGGCAGTACAGTATCTGCTAGCTTGCTATTCCAAATGTGCTTTCCATGTTCCTGATGTAGGGCTCTTTAACCATTACCATCATCACCACCTTTGTATCAGATAACAAATGCCTGCAAGAACTTTCGCCGTATAAGTATTGCTCAATCACGACAATTAAAAGACCTTCATAACAAAGATCAAAACCTTTTCTAACTTCAAAGATAGGCCAGTGCTGCCTGGTGATCAGCATGAGCACTCTACATTTTCACACGGCATTTTATTGCTTAACGCCTTGCCCACTGTGACCTCTCATTACTAACATTGATGTGGGGACAAATTGGTCATTTTTACCACAGGGAGGTTAGTTGAAAGATTAACTTTAGATGACATTTACTCCTATACCAGAAACTTTCAAACTTTTCTTGTGAGATGTTTTTATATCTTCCACTGGTTTGACTGGAAGCAGGATTTGTTCTTTTGGCTATTGTTGAATCTGTTTTGGTTTGTAGAGCACCAGTTTTTATTCTATGACCTCTTGTAGTTTGGATAGCAAACACAACAGTTTAGGGCATGACCCAAAGCATGCTGATGTAAGTGGAAGAATTCACATTGACTTCAATGATCTTTGGTTTTATGCCTAAATAAACTAAAAGACATAACCACTACTTAGTTAAAAATAGTAATGCTCTTGAGACCTCATAAAATTTTTAGGAGTGAGAAGCATTCAAATCAAAAGATAAATTTCCACTCATTGCTAAGGATCCTATGAACAGCTGCCACTGATAACCACAATGACCCTTCAGTAAACTTGCAATCTGCATGACCTGCATACTCAGACATCTGACTGTGTGACTTACATGCAAACCAGTGAGAAATTACATTCACCATAGTATTTATAGAGCAGTAATAAGAACTTGCATGATTCTGCCTAGTTGTTTACAAAGCACTCTTCAAGACTATCATCTGCCATGAAAAATGTGCTTTATGGCCACCTGATCTCTTTATATTTGAAAGTTCTTGCACACAAGAAAAAAGATATAATTTGATAAAACTAAGAGGAACAAAGATTTCTTTTATCTGTGATAAATTAAAAGGTGATAAAAAATCTTTTTAAGGGATGTGTTGGAAAGCTCTGCTCTTAAAAAAATCCCAGAACTTTTCCATGTTCTCTTTCCACTTATTTAAATGCTTTTCTACATACAGAAACAATGCATCTGTTATGCTAATGATGTCTGCGTGTTCTGTGGAAGAAAAGAATAAATTCCCCACCTCCGTAACCCTTTTTTAAAAATTATTTTTAAATGAAACGTCGGCATATTAAAGAAAAATCTTTCAAAAAATCAAGAGGAAGCCATACTTCCTGTAAGCCATTAAGTTATCTCAGACACGTTTAATGTGAATCAACAGTAATAATTTACTTATTGCTGTTTTCCCACTGTGTGCTCAATTCAACGGAACTAATATTATTTGTTCAGTTACATGTTCCTTTTGTTATTTTTAGTAATTCCAAATCTATGCCTAAATATTTTCTCAAATGGTAAGGCAAATTTTTGATTTTTTTTCAATTTTTTTTTTTGTGTTTCAATTAAACCCCTATGAAACTCTCACAGCATAGCTGATGGTTACGTGCTGGCTGATAGGATTTGTGATAGGGATTTGCGATAGTGGTTTGCTGTTATAATTCAATATGTGATGAGGTAGCTTGGTAGGTGTGGGTAACTTTCTCCCCAGAGGTCTGCCCTGGGAAGACAGGCCAGCTAATAATGTAGAAATTAGAATATTTCAAACAAGATCAGGCTTACTGCTATAGAAACAGTTATTAATCTGAATTCACCACTGCCAAAACTTTTAAAGACTGAGCAGAAACCAAAATCACCACCTCAGAACAAATTCTGCAGTGGGTGGAAAAAAAAAAACAAACAAAGAAGTGTATTTTAGGTCAGCAATTAATTCCTGTAAAGAAGACCTTATATTAAACAAAAAGAAAAAAAAAAAAAGTGCAGGGAAATAATTGTTTGGTTACTACGAACTGAAGAAAATACATTTATCTGAGATTAACTCTGTGTCAAGTTTGGAGTCTCGAAAGACCGCCAAGTGTCCGGGCATACATATTTTACCACTGAAGTATGCTTTTGTTTCAGAATGGCTGAGCCCCCCAAATGATGTAATCCCCAGCGGAAGACTGACAGGCCTTGAGATATTCCAAAAACACAGATGACAAACAAAATAGCGAGTAATCAGTGTAACTATATTGTGTGTTATCCTGCAAGAATCCAGCCACATAAAGCTAATGCACAGATAACAGCATTGCTCTGAGCAAAGCAGGAGTGGAACGTCACAAAGATTTTTACAATGAAGAAATCATTCTAGAAGGACAATTAGCTACATGGGTGGAGGGAAGAAAGATGGAGGGGAACATATGCCTTTCATAATTAGGGGCTCTGATTATACTGTAGCCGAAAGGGATTTTTTACATTTTAAATCTGATTACATTTCAGAATGAAGCACACTAATTGGTATTTCTGCAGCCTGTTTGAAGAGAACCTCATCTGCTTAGGGAGGGGAAAAACAACAAAAACCAGTGACCTTCATACCATCTATGCCTAACATCAAGTACTTTTGCCTGAAGTATTCATGGTCTCTCTTCTCTTGTTGAAGCTATCTCTGGGAATAAGTGCTCTATGACTCATCTCAGTTTATCTCCTCGAAACTGGGAAAGACATACTAGTGGATAATCCAGAATCCAACAGATGTTAAATCCAACTAAAAGCACATCTGCTACAAAGAAAAACAAACCAAGCAATTCTTTCTACTGTTATGAGAAATAAACTGCAGACAGCTATTTATGCAGACAACACATAAGGCGGCACCTCAAACCCAGCATCAGCAAGGCAGTTGGGTAGGGAAGGGATGTGTGCATGAAAAGGTGCAGAAATACCCAATTACTGGAAAATAAATGGCACTTCCAGTTCCTATCTGACTGCCAGAAACACAGTAGTGCTGGAGAAGCAGATGGAAAGTGGAAGCAAAAACAACAGTTCTCACCTCTTGCCTGTAAACAGCTGTAAATGAGTATTACCTCTTTTAGATGTTGCCTTTTGAAATATATGCCATATAATTGCATATTTTTGACACAGAGAAATGGTTTCTAAGATAGAAAAACTAACAAGGAAACACCATGAATGTAACTCAGATGCCATTAACTAGAATTAAATATCCAGATCTTAAGACAATTAAAGTGTCAGTGAAAGGGGATGGCTTTTAATATAGAACTATTTGTGAAAAAAGAAGGGCTTTTCAGAATGTGAAGCAAAGAGAAAGGCACAAATAAACAATCACGAACTGGAGTAAAGCAGCACCCAACCTTTGTAATCTGACCTTCATGGATGAAGCCCCAGGAGGCACAGAGGTACATGGAAGCTGACAGGGGGCCAAGGAACAGTTTAGGAGGAGGTGGTTGAAAAAAGGAGCCACGGGAGGACTGGATCCACGTGGGTGATGGAGAGGATGAGGAAAGAACTGGGGCAGAAGATGGGGAAAGCAGTAGAAGTAATAACAGATGGGCAGGGAGGAATATGAGGAGGGTGGTGGGGAAAAAAAGAGCCATAAGCATGAAAGAACAAAGAAGCCAAAGGAAAGTAGGCAGAAAATCTTGAACTGAATCAACTGTTCACAAACCTCAGCACTCTCTTGCTGTCAAATACCTACAAAGCCACCTGTATGTTTACTGACTGCAGAGGCAGGACCACGTAGAATCCAACCTACAAATGCACTGATCACTACTGCAAGCAGCAGACAGCTCTGGTGTGCAGCCAAATTATTTGAACTTGCCAGTAAAAGAAGTATCGTTCTCTCCAGTGAAAATGTTGTTTCAGCTTTTAAGTGTTTTGTTTACTTACTTTTAATACTATGGTGAAAGCATCAAAGGAACAACAGCGAGTATGTGAAGCCAGGCGCTCGAAAGTCAATGCCTGCCAGAATTCTGGTTCCCCAGCATGGACAACATCAAAATATGGATGCAGTTGATTAGTCTGTGAGATTTTTTTCAGCCAGAGGATTCCTGCCTCATTTAGCACACAAGATTTGCAGGAATATGGGAGAATATAGAGAACATGTCAAAAAGGGGCAGAAGATAAAATGATGAAGAACTGGACACTCTCTGACTTGTTACTCTTATTTATTAGGCATGGACACTGGTAGCAAGGCTCTTTCCAAAATTTTATTTGATTACATTTACCCATCTGGAGCCTCTCTTCTAATAAACCTCCTTCAAGCTAAAACAAGGGTACCTGTACCACATCTATATATTCTCTAATTGCTCAACATTCTAAGATAACACAAGGAAGAAAGGCAGAAATCCCAACAGGATCATGGCATATCTCCAGGGAACTTCTTGGGCACAGACACACTAATATTCATTAACCTGGGTCACTCTGTCTGGTGCACCAGCAGCAGCACTTCACCTGTGGCTAAAGCATTCCCCAAAGATGGTTTTGTTATTCTAAATCCATCTTTCTCTTCCTCTGCTTTACTTGAAAGTCACGCAGCCTGTATGGGAACTGCTGAATCACGGCCTGAACCTCTGATTGATCACCTGGGGCGAGCAATGAGTCAGCCATGGGAGCACAGGTGAAGGCAATTCACCTGTGCTGCCGGAAGAGGTGGAACCTGACTCTACCTCTCCTAGACCCATTTAAGAGCTGACTACCAGTGGGGAAGGATCTCTGCTGGAGATCATCTCTTCTGGAGATTCCTAGCAAGCCCAGGATACAGGTGAGTGCTTTATCTTTTCTTTGCTCTGGTATAACAACAGCTTAGCTGAGCTCTTTGCTATTTATAACATCTATACATCCATTGATTGTACACAGCTGTATCAGTACAAATGGTGTACACATATCTTTGTAATAGATACGCACACACAGCATCAAAAAGCAAAGCCAGAAGCATTTGAATAAACCAGAAAGTCCAGGACCTATATCCACGTATTCCTCACATTAACACAAATCCATGGAAGCCAATTACATATTTGCATTGCTTTGGAGCAAACGAATGTGTCTAATTTGCTATGACTGGCTGTTACCACCTTTCATCAGGCACGTATTTCTACAATAATGTTTCTTTTTATGAATGAAGAGGGAAATTAAAAAAGAATTAGACATCTGGTTGTAAACTATCCTAAGTGGTCCATACTGCTTTCTAAAATTATGTAGGACACAAACATTCCTCTGCTATTCACACAAAACTCTTGGTTAATAGAAATCATTCAATCCAGTTTTACAAACATGACTTTCCTTGCCCATCTAAAGGATATCCAGGAAAGAATGGAAAAAAAAAAAATCCTTAGGCTCTGATCTGTAAATTTTCCTGCCTCACCAGACCACAGTCCCAGCGTCTGCAAAACAGAGCAGGAGGGTCACAGCAAAATGTAACTTGACCTAAACTTTAACCATCAGAGTGGCTTTTATTCAACTATAAAATTTATAACTAAACAAGAACAAACAGGGAGAAAGGGAATATGAGAGCACATTTTGCATGTTGATTTAAAATACAAGACCACGACAGATCTGTCTCTAAGGTTTATAGCAAGGGCTGACTACCAAAGAAGAGATTTGTGAAAAAGCTTTCATTTAAACAAAATCAAACTTATAAACTTCTGCAGCACATGGCAATATTTAGATGCTTTTGAAACCAAAACAGCAGAGCACTAACAACTCCTCTAAGGATGGCTTTAAATGGCAAAGATCTATTAGTAAGGTTGACAGATCAATGAAAGTGTTTAATCCTGTCTATCCACTTACATCTGCCTTGATCTACAGATCA
>JAOWBP010088539.1:0-26230 GCA_028571105.1 Tragopan temminckii
TTTTTTTTTTTTTTTTTTTTTTTTTTTTTTTTTGAAGAGTTATATTTTATTTTGGTTTGCTCTAGGGTTTTATCCAGTTAGTTTTATTCAAAGTAATTTGCACTTGTTAGACAAGGTTGGATCTGCATCTCTTTCTTTACCTTCTGTGGTTGTGTTTTTTTGTTAGTGTGAAATATATTAACTTACGTAATATTTCAATATTTTTTATTGATCTAAAATATTATATATAATATAAATATAAAATAACTATTTTAAAGTTGATCTAAAAAGCCCTCAAAATATAATGTTTTAGATCTTCTTCTGCATTCTTCTAGGGCAGATTGGGAGGAACAAAGATTCCAGCCATTGGCAGCACAAACCTTTTGGAAAGCAGGAACCCAATCCATGAATGGGACCTGTTCTGAGTAAAGTCACAATACTTGTACCAACCGGGTTAAAATAGGAGAAAACCTTAGAAAGAAACCTAAATATGAGGATTCATCAACAGTGAGATAGTGTTATCAGTGTTTATAAGTATGGTTTAATGCTCACTGATACAGTGAATGTTCCTAGTGACTTCTAGCTTTCTTTGTAGAAGAACCACAAATATTTTGCTGTGATAATTTGCATGCTTCTGTTGGAATAATAGGTCTTTATTTTTTTTTCATTATTCCATCAGTTTCCAAATTCCTAACAAGTGAGATTTGTTCAGTTTCACCTAAAACTGGAATCATAGAATCACTTGAGTTGGAAGGGATCGTTAAAGATCACCTAGTCCAACTCCCCTGCAATGAGCAGGGAAGTCTGCAGCTACATCAGGGTGCTCAGAGCCCCATCCAGCCTGACCTTGAGTGTCTCCAAGGATGGGGCATCCACCACATCTCTGGGCAGCCTGTGCCAGTGCCTCACCACCCCTACTGTAAAACACTTCATTATATCCAATCTAAACCTGCAGCTAAGGTAAACTTTGAAGGGATGACCCGTGTCTCTGAATATCATGGCTTAAACAAACCAGTCCCCAGTTACGTTCAGTTATGACTATAATACTTTACCACAGGTATCATGAATATCAGGATAGAATTAGTAAGCCAGCTGGCAATGAGTGTCTTCTTATCTTCTTCAGTCTAAGTCCACTGATTGAGGTTGAGGACTGTGGTTACTGTTGGAGGGATCTGTGGCAGCAGCACTGACTCTGATGTAAGCAAGTTCTGGTGCTTCTTGCACTGGAACAAGAAACTGGGGTAATCTGATGTTTTCTGTTTTCATTCTTTGAATTTTAAGAGTTTCAGCTCTCTTTAATGGCTTGACACAGCAAGACGAAGTCTTTGTAGCTTCCCTCAGTATTGGTGGAACATTTAGATCTGGTTTTTAACATTTTGGATCTGACTATTTGTCTAGTGTGGCATCCTGTACCTCACCTGTCTGAGGAAGACTTGTTTTGTAGTGTAGCATTTAGTTTGTCTGACCACCTTTGCCCTTATCAGCAAGCACTGGTTCGGCTGGTGCTCTAAAGCACCGGGGTATTCACAAACTCATTAAGAGAACTGTGCTAAAGTTCTCTGTAGAAAACATTCCCGGACATTTTCTAGGTGACTTTTCATGAGTTTGGAGCATAAAAAATTATTTAAAAGGCGGAAATTATATACTGTGTTTTAAAACTGGCTCTAAGTGCATGGATTGGTTTAGTTGAGTCTGTGATGATGAATATCTTCTTGCTGCTTGTAGAGACTCAACTTTAGAGATCGTTATCATAGAATGATAGAATGTGGTGAGTTGGAAGGGACCTTTAAAGATTTTCTAGTGCCACCCTTCTGCCATGGGCGGGGCCGTGTTTCTCTAGGTCAGGTTGCTCAAAGCCCCATCCCACTTGACCTTATCCTGTGGGTGACATTCACATCCTACAAGGGATCATTTAACTGAGATGTTCAGAGAACGTTGCTGTCTCTACAATTTCAAAAGTGTTCCTTGATAGGAGAGTGTCTTGGCTTAGTAGGTGATTTGGAGAACTTAATGTAGGAAGTATTTTTTTCTTTCTTATTGTAATCTTGGTTATGCATAGATGGAGCTATGAATTTGGTAAAGCAGTCATCCTGATCAGCATTTATATTGCTTTATCCTGTTCTTTGTATAACTTGATGTCTAGAGAGGGAAAAGAGCCTTAATCAAAGCATACACTAACAATTTGAAGGTCAAAGTTCTACTCCATTTCAATTGACTTCTAGCAGCCTGAAGAACATGCCTAACTGTGTGTAGTTTACTATAATTGATGAGTTTCTTTTTGAAATGTCTACGGAATCTATTAAGTCATAGCCAATCTTCTTGTCCCACGTAACTTCCTGCATTTCTGATGTGAAACTTCTTTATATATGATGAGCCTAAGCATTACTGTGTCCTTCAGTAACTGATAACCTTGTTATTTTTTTCTTTTAGTTTCATCAATTTTAACTGAACAAATTCCAGACTCAGATATTCCAATTCTTCAATTGTTGTTTGTTTTTTTTCTTCTTTTTTTTAGATAAAAGGTGATTCATTTTTTGTCTCAAAGTTCCCAGTTATCTGCTAGCTGCTGGGATGTCTGTTGGCATTGCTGTATCAGAGAAGCATGTGATGTCGCATGTCACACCACATATCTGCCAGTACTTTCTAGCAAGGTAACTGGGGGGGAAAGGAGGAGGAGGTCGCTTTGGCCACGGCCCATTTTTCTTCTGGACTGGGATTCTGACAGCTTTGGCTTCTTTCATTTCATTTGGCCTTTCTCTCACTTAGAAATTCCAGATAGGTAAGACTAAGCAGAATCTCTTTGGAATTTGGTATTTAAAGTGGGGAAAAACATCTCAATTAGACCATTAGTTTGATAATCATAGAATTGGTAATCATAAAAGATGAAGTTGCAAGGGCCTCAATGACACGTTGTCTAGACTTAAAAGTAAGTTGCGTATGTAAAATTAACTTGAAATTTCTGACCTCAATAACATCAATTGGTAACACACTTTTTAGGCAAGGGCTCTTCTGAAGTTTACCAGCATCTGGTCGTCTTGTGGAATTTCATGTCCTAACTTAAACATAAGAGAGCTAGGAGGAAAAAAAAAAAGGTTCTGACAAGTTGTTAGATGAGCATGTTTTAGAGCTCAAATGTACGTATTCTTATCTCTTCTTCTCTGACAATGATTAGACAGAAAGAACCAGTTTATTTCTATAGATTGAGAATTCCGTATTCATTTAATGGTGCTCTGTCACTTCCTCTGTCTTTTTTGACAATTTTTAATACCTAAAGCCTACGTTTGTTTTCAGCAGTGTGATGTAACGATGCTGTGCAGGTTCATCCTTACAGCAGTAGTGCTTAATGCATTTTATTCTGTTCCATAATTTGTTTCATTCATAACATAAGTTTTTGCAAGCGCTCACCTTCTATTTTAAAAAGTAAGCAGAATGGTTTAGTGGGACTCACTCTGTAGCTGTGGAATGAGCTCAGTAAATCACTTTTTCAAGTAAGTTACTACTGTAGGTATCTTAGTGCCTTTTTGCCCCTGGTTTCAAGGCGACCAGTGGCTCCACCACTGTGTAAAGTACTGGAGGTGTCAGAGACTACACAGCACTTGCATGGATTGTTCTGGTACTGAGCTCTCAGTTTGAAACTTTTTTTTTTTTGCCAAGATTAAGAAAAATCTGTGTAGCTAGTTCTGCTACGTTGGCAGTCCTTGCCGAATGGGTTGTTTGTTTTCCTTTTGTCCTGTTCCCAGGATGCTGTGCTGTCAAGTTGTACTGCATTATTGAATATCTGCTGTCTGTTAGGCACACAGCAGAGGAATGGTTGGATACTTGGGTCCGTTGGGCAGAATCATAGGAATGAAAGGCAAAATACTAGTATGCGGCATGATCTGCTGCTTATAAGACTATTAATCTTTTAAAATAATGGTTTACTTTATTATGCCTGGTGTATGTATTGTTGTGGTTTTACCTTGATCAGCAGCTGAACTCTGACACAACCGCTCTCTCATTCCCCTTCCTCGAAAGAACAGGGGGGGGGTGTAGCAGAAATGCTAAGTCATGGCCTGAACCAGTGATAGAGCACCTGGTGGGAAGGCAGGGCCAACCCAGGGCAGCATACAGTGCATCTGAGTGACTGGAAGGGGTGGAGCCAGGTTCTACACCTTCCCAGACCTCCTTTAAGGGTTGGCAGTAGAGGTGAGGGCATCTCTTACTGGAGATCCTTGTCTACCTGAGCCTTCCAAAGGTAAGTAGCTCTTCCTTTGTTTCTGCATCTTTAGCTACTGCATTTGGGCTCGTTCTCATTTGCTGTAGCCAGACTTTTCCACCCTGCTATTATCATCTGTTTATTAACATTACAGGGGGAGAAAATAAAACGATAAGGGGCTCAAGGGTTGAGGCAAGAACAGGGAGGTAGCTTGCAGATTACTGTCACAGGCAAAATGAACTCAGTGTAGGTAGGTTAATATACATGAGTTGCTCTGAAAGTAATGCCTCCTATTTATTTCCATGGAAACTACAACAGATACAAAGAGCACAATAACACTGTTTGATAGAGTGGATTCTCAGCTACAAAACGCTGTTTTTCAACACAGTTGTCACCATTAGCTGGAGCAGGTCCGAAGAAAGGCAACAAGGCTTGTGAAGGGCTTGGAGAATGTGCCCTATGAGGAGCGACTAAGGAACTGGGGCTTTTTAGTCTGGGGAAAAGGAGGCTGAGGGGAGACCTTATTGTTCTCTTTCAATACCTAAAGGGTGATTACAGTGAGAGTGGGGTAGATCTCTTCTCACTGGTGACAGGATGAGGGGAAATGGCCTTAAGTTGTGCCGGGGAGGTTTAGGTTGGATATCAGGAAGAACTTCTTTACAGAAAGGGTTGTTAAGCACTGGAATAGGCTTCCCGGGGAGGTGGTTGAGTCACCATCCCTGGATGTGTTTAAAAACCATTTGGATGTGGTGCTCAGGGACATGATTTAGCAGAGGATTGTTAGAGTTAGGGTTGTTAGAGTTAGGTCGTGGTTGGACTCGATGATCTTTAAGGTCTTTTCCAACCTGAGCAATTCTATGATTTTCATCAGCAATGAACAAGAACCTACATGCCATGCCTGTAAAAATCCGCATGGCTGTGTGGAATGTGGCTGGTCTTTCATGTTGCTGTTGCCCCTGCTAAAATGCACCACCCTCTGCATCACCGTGCTCACATCCACTGTTTGATCTTCCTAAGGTTCAGCAGTTTTTTTCTGCCAAGAGGAATTCAGTAACACACTCTTGCTTCATACACGCTTCCATGTCAGACACCGTGTTATCAGGCTGCCCCTCTGCAGCCATCTGTCACACAGCAGAAAGATATAACAGAATACTGATGGAAGGTTCAACCTCTGCTGTTATTACCATCAACAACTGCCTCTGAAGTTGCTGACCAATATAATAAAATAGGAGGCATTACTTTTGGAGTAGTACTCATAGTTTGTCTATTACTAGAGTAGAGAAGTGAGAAACTAACCCTAGAGTCCTAGAATGGTTTGATTTGGAAAGGATCTTGAAGGTTATCTAGTTTCAACCCCCAGCTGTATGCAGAGACACTTTTCACTAGATCAGTTTTTCCAAAGCCCCATCCAGCCTGGCCTTGGATGCTTCTGGAGATGGAGTGTCCACAATTTCTCTGGGAAACTTGTTGCAGTGCGTCTCTGCCCTCAGTGAAGAACTTCTTCCTAATGTCTAAGTCTAATTTCTTTTAGTTTAAAACCATTCTCCCTTGTCCTATCACTACATGCCCTTTTAAAAAGTCTCTCCCTGTCTTTCCTATAAGGCCCCCTTTAAATACTGGAAGGCCACCATAAAACCCAGTGTACAGTTAACCTTCTGGTCTGTAAGTGCGCATTTCTGGCTCTTGTTGAGGTTTTTCATCCACCAGAGTCCCCAAGTGCTTCTCCTCAGGGCTGCTCTCAATCCATTCTCTGCTTAGCTTGTATTTGTGCTTGGGATTGAACTTCATGAAGATTTCATGGGCCCACCTCTGAAGACTGTCAAGGTTTCTCTGGTTGGCATCCTGGCCTTACAGCATGTTGACTACACCACACAGCTTGGTGTACTTGGCAAATTTGCTGAAGGTGCATTCAATCCCACTGTCCATATTGCTGACAAAGACATTAAATGGCACCAGTCCCAGTACTGACCCCCTGAGGAAGGCCTGTCATCGCTGGTATCTACTTGGACATCAAGCCACTGACTGCAACTCTGTGAGTGTGACCTAAAAGAAAACTAAAACCACCTTCTCCCCATCCCCCACCTTCTACCTCTTCACCTGGGGCAGCGCAGGAGAATGGGAATTGCAGTCAGTCCATAATGCTTTGTCTCTGCCAGTCCTTCGTCATCAGTCTGTTTCTCTGCTACAGTGTGGGATCATTCCCAAACTGATCCTGTGTGGACTTCCCACAGACAGCAGCTCTTCAAGCACTGCTTCAACACCATGGGGCCCAGCCTTCAGAAGGTGGCAGGTCGGTCCCCTAGCCCTCCTGTCCCACTTCTCCAGAGGCAGCAGCTCCAGCCTAGGGCTGCTCCTGTGAAGGCTGTCCATGAAGGAAGCCACAGCCATCAGGCCAGATCCACTGCTGTACCATGGGCTCCTCCACAGGCTGTAGCTGTACATGGAGATCTGCTTCGTATGGTGTCCGTGGGCTGCAGGGGGACAGCCTGCTCCACCATGGGCCTTTGCACAGGCTGCAGGGAACTTCTGCTCTGTGCCTGGAGCACCTCCTGCCCTCCTTCTGCACTGACCTCAGGGTCTGCATGGCTGTTTCTTTCGTGTTTTCTCACTCCCTTTTCCCATCTGCTACTGTGCAGCAGTTTCTTTTTTCTTAAATCTGCTCTCCCAGAGGCATAAACAATGTCACTCATGGGTTCAGCGGTGCATCCCATTTGATGGGACTAAATCTACCATTGGGCTCTGCTCACAGAAGCCACTCCTGCAGCTTCCTGCTACCAAAACCTCATCGTACAAACTCAATACATGTGAGCAGCTGGAGACTTTGAGTATAGATCACAGTCCAACAGTAGCCTCTTGAGCAATAGGTGAGTACTTTTTGCCAGGTATCCTAGCAAGTAATATTTCATGGGAAGTCTAAATAAAGATTCCTGTTTTAATGTTGTCCTGGTCCCTCAGATTCCTGATTTAGCCGTCCAAATAGTATATGCTGTGTCAAGTATTGGTTCACAGCTCTGTGAGACTGACTGGGAGAACCAGATACAGAAGTCTGAATGCATGGGGCATTCAGTCTGCCCATAATGAGTCTCAGCATCCTCTGGGGAAACGGTTAGCAATAGCAAGAAATGGACACTACTCTCAGCTCTGCAGAGCTCTTGGTCCAGTTGCTTGTTTTTTCATATTGCAAACTAAATTCTTCATGCTAAAATATTGTTTCCTCCTGTCAGTGCTCGGAGATCAACCATCTCACTGCCAATTTTCCCTGTTGCTTTTGGAAGGAGAGTTACCCATCTGATTGGAACTTGTGAGTGATAACCAGCCCTATGTCTTTGGTGTGGAGTGATACTCATCTTCCTTATCTGTTGGTGAATGCTGTGGTTTACAGAGTGTATGATCAGCCCTCAAAGAATAGATACTGAGAGAAAATGGAATTACTGGTTTAAGCTAGTTAGAGCACTGCAGTTATCCTATGATGAAGGATCTTTTGTGTTCCTTGTGATGGAGTGTTCCAAGGACTCAGTGAGCTTCACTAAGTGGTTGTGATGTTAAAACGTTCTTTTTCAGAGTACTAAAAGCACTTAAGAACTAGAGTGCTGTGACTTCACAAGGTAAATTTGGAGATTTTTATCAGTCTGGCTGTGCAAGTTACTGCATGCTGTATACATCCATTACTCATCCATTGCTGATGATTGCTGCATTTACTAAGTACCTTTCAGTGCGTGTGCTGTGATCAGTCCTTCGCAGTAAGTGTTTGATGTTCATTGTGGGTTATTAATTTAGCCTCCAGGTCACAGCAGTGGCGACAGTGAGGAGACTGCTGAACTCACACGGGGCTGCCTGGGGACTTGTCCAATGAAAGAGAACATAAACGTGCAAGAAGTAAACGAGTATGTGTTGGTTTGGCTGAAGGTCGCAGGATATAGCACATGGGATGAGCAATGAAAGGAGTGGGCATAGTCAAAGACATTAAGGATAAAGTCAGTGTTGGAGCAGTCATTTGAGCTATTGTGATCTGTGGACTCTTCCAGCTGTCTGTGAACCATGGGGTTGAAATCTACAACGGCAGAAGGTGAAGAAACTAGGGAAAAAGAAATAAATTTTGAAATAATAGAATCAAAGCATTTGATCAGGGTTATTTTGTATGGATTTGGAAGGTGGACCAGCAGAGTATTGTCTTGTTGTCTTTTAGTCTGTTTAAAATACAAAACAAAAAAACAAAGGTATCCTGATCTTTCAAATTAGTTTGCTTTGGCAGGATTAATTTTCAGAATTTTGTGTAGATTAATTTCTAATGGAAGAGGTGATATGTTGCAGCAGGGAACACTTCTGCTTCCATTTGTCTGTGGGGTTGTCTGCTGTGCTTGGAGATGATGTGTCAAACAATCCAAAACATACTCAACTTGCTATGATTTCTTAATGCTTCTGTTAATTATACATACATATATATATATATATATATATTTATATACACACACACACAGCTAGATATTTTATATATCTGATGTCTAGATGTGTGTATTTTTTTTTTTTTTAAATGAGGATAAACTTGGTTTCTACAGTATACTCAGTATATTACTGTCTGTGCTGCAGGAGAATGTTTCAAGCTGTTTAAAGTAATGTTGCAGTAAAATAATGTTTCTATTTTCATTCTGAGCCAGAACTGCAAAAGAGGTTGCTTAAATCGTGGAGGCTGATGTACACACACAGCAGTTGGGAAATTCTCCTGAAAGAGCTGCAAAGAGATTGAGAGGTGTCTTTTTCTGTTTAATATAATCACTGCACCTGTTTGCTGTTATCAGCAGTCTGAGAGCTGTTATGGCAAGAAGTTTCATGTGTTAGTTAAAGTGTTGTTAAATGTTGGAATTGATTTTAGAGAACAATTTCAGAGTGGCAGAAGAGGGATCTGGGGAAAGCATTCTGAGGATTAATGTTCTGAAATAAATGGTTTTTATTTAAAAGCTGCAAACATACATAATAGTAGTTATAATGCTTGTTACTTTTAGTACTTGCATACATTTTCTGGGATTAGTAGAAGAAAATGAAACTGAGTTTGTTTGCTGGCATGTCATGTGGTAAAAAGAAAATGTGCCTGAGTAATACTGATGTACTCAGATGGTCGAGCTGCTTTGGGAAACAGTGAAAAAGAGAAGGGAATATTCTTTTACCAATGAGGAATAGTAAATACAAAGGAGAAGGAAAAAAAAATCTATGACTGAAAGTGAAGGAAATAGAGAAGAAATACTTCTAAGTTCTATGATAATACTACATTCTGTTTATTTATTTGTTTTGCAACCATTTCATGTAATGAGGTAACCCATTGAAGTCCCCAAACCTTCATCTTTCAAGTTCAGTTGCTTCTCAAACCTTAAGGTTGGAAATGAAAAAATAAAATGGTGTCTTCTCTCGTCTGTGAAAGATAAAACCTTTGTCTTGGAAATGAAATACTGCGTTTTTATTATGTCACATTCTGTCTAGAACAATTTGCAGTGTGGGCTATCTCAGCCAAATATTACTGTTGAATTTATAAGTAATCCCTATGAAATAATTGAAAAGACCAGTTTGTCTTCTGCAATATTCTCTCATCTGTTTGGTAATCAGATTTTTCAGAATGAGACTCAAATGATCTTGTCCAGGTTATTTCTAGACCTGCAGAAAATGCGTATACCCTGGAATCTTTTGTGTCCAGAACTCGGTCCGATGCAATGCTTGAAGAGGTGATAGTTTTCTTGTGTTCTGAACAATGCAATTTTTGTTTTAACCTTCAAGAACGTGGTGCCTAAATTCTCTGTGTATACTTTTATGTCTTTGGATGAGATTGCCTGACATAGTTAAGGATTGCATTCCTGGATTTGAGCTACATCTCCCTACCAACTCACATTGGTTCAAAGGTATGGTATGAATGCAGCGGTTACACTGGAAGCCCAAGCTGAAGCTATGTAACTTTTGCATAAAAACAGTTCTCATTTTTCTGTTGCTTGCCTTTTTTGGGGATGGGAAATTGAAGATTTAGCTCAATTAAGCATGAATATAATCTCTTAAAGTACTAAATCTGAAATGTTGTGTCTAAACCCGACAGACACAGAAATTATTTGCCAGTAGCATTCCCTAGGAGCTGATGACAATTAGATACTGCTGCATTTCCTGAGGAGATGTGACTTTGGGAGAACTCAGATCCTCGGATATATGAATGTGTGTGTGTTGATGCTTACAGGAAAGTATGAATAACATGCCAAATAGGCTTCAGCCATGTTTTGCCCCTTCATGGTTTGTTTGTTTTTTTTTTTTGAGTATTCTTTCTTGTCAGTTAACAGTTGAATCTGACTAACAGATAGCGAAGAATCCTAGGTAAGAAATACACTGTGAAGTAAATGACCCTTAGAGATAGAAGTTTTTCTTGAACAGGAAGCCTAGCTTTAAAAGATCTGCGTATTTGTATTCCTTTAGAAAATCCTCTGTGGTTCCTCTCTGTTGACCAATTACTTCATTGTGATTCCAGAACTCAGTGTTAGGAGTTGTGTGATGGATGACTGCTTCTGTGGCTGCTGGTCATTTCCCACTGCAGTCTGCTCAGCTGTTGTCCAGCTTGATTTTTGGGAATTTGGGCACATAGTTTGGCATAATGCCTTCAAACAGGTTCAGCAGTTGGGATGACTACAGACTGTCCTGAATGTTTTCAGTTTTTTTCCCTTACGGAGGAAGAGACATTCTGTATCTTGCTTTGAGATCTACAAAGATCTATTACAAACCGTTGTTTTAACGATCAATGTTTTGTCTCCTTACCTACACGAGTTCTGAGGTCACAGTTCATCTTTCTTCTTCGTAGGCTGGAGGCCCCATGAATTGGTTTGCCAATGTCGAGTGATTGCTCCTTGTTTCAAATCTGTAAGGGAAATCAGCAATCAGTTGGAAGACAGCTGTACTGATAAGGTTCCATTGATCTTTCTCTCCTGTCCACTTACTATCAATTAGAAGTATCCTTCGCTTTTGTGATACTTCTTCCTTGCCCTTACCTTCCATACTGCTACCCCGTGATGTGGCTTGTCTCAATGACGGGGCTGGCCTCAGTTGCTGATTATAATTTATGTGGCTATAATTAACAGCTTGATAAAAATGTCTGAGTCAGTATTTGAGAAGCCTAGATAACGATAATGCTTGTGGTGAGAACTCTTTAATAACTCACTATATTTGATGCAAACCAATGGTAAAGGATTGCTGTTTTTAACAGAAAAAAACCATTCATATCAAGGATTAAATTTCACCCAGTGTAGCATGATTTAGCAGTATCCAGAAAATGAGAATTTAACAAAATACAGAAAATTTGTGCTCCATTTTGAGGAAAAATAACTATTTCCTCATTAACAGAACTTCTACTTATCATGGTGTTCACCACAGTATAATCTGAAACGTTGTCATTTTACAATATTCCAGGAGCATGTAAACAACATAATATGTATACACTTTCTCCAAAGTAATTGAGTTTTGAGAGATCATTAGCATAAGTTTGAGATGGTCGGGTTAGTTTACAAGATCCTGGGGAAGACAAGACGGTGTAACTTTTTTCAGAACTCGGGGAAGCTTCTTAAATACTGACTTTTATTTATGTATCTGGAAATGAATGCAAACGCAGATAGAGAGCCATCATACATTCCTTCTAATCCGACTACTGCGACAAATGTTTCTTAGTGAAGGTTGTTAAATAGTGTATTTTTCAAACCTTTAAACAGATGCTACAAATATCACTGCAGACCACCACTATGTTCTGCATTAAATGTTATGTTTAACAGGACAACTGTGGGTGGACCTGGGTGATGAGATGGGGGGAAAGGATTGTGTGGAAGGACTGATAAGAAGAACTGAACAAGTGACATAAAATGGGTATGAGTTAGTGAACCATAGAATATTCTTCTATTTTTGAAAATCTTAGATGAGTAATTGTCAACTGTGCCATCTGTAAGTAATGTGGGCTTCCAAATTTGTGGCAATTAAAACTGCCTAGCATCCCACTCCAGCCCTATATTTTATTATGTGTACAAGTCAATACTGAAGGCTAATCTCTTATGACATTAATCGTCTTATGAGGAGAGATGGAATAAATCACAGTAGCCCTTCCTCTCTTCACTCATGAAGATAAATGCTATAACATGATGGCTGATCTTTGTTATGACGCTAACCATTATATATTTAGCAGAGATAGCAAAATCCCACTGACAGCTAACAAAAGAATTTTCTCTTTACACGTTCTATGAGAAGGCTGTATTTCTTTAGTTCAAAAACATGACTTATCATATCTGCTCTTGGAGCAATTTAAGCGGTAGATCTGGGTTGTGCCAGTGAACTAAATTCTATATGCAATGATGTCATGATTCCAAATAATAAAAACTCATGTGAAATCATTGTGCAGCTCTGGGGGAAAAATGTATATAATGCACTAGGACTGTTCAGATGCTATTGTTTTGTATTGCCAATTCTGACGAGAAAGTATAACTCCTATTAAAACAAAAGGAAAAACAACCAAACAATAAAGAAAACAACAACAAAATAAACAACACCACCATCAACCAAACTGCAGCACTTTCAGGTTTGTGGAGGTTCTGTTTTCTATTTTGCCTCCAGTACTTGAACAGGTGGGCTCAGGGAACTGAAAGTGACTTTTGTTTTTCTTCCTGTAATTGCAAGGGATTTTTTTCCCTTTTTTCTGGCTCTATCACTTGCTGCATGCCTTCCAGGAATTTCTTTCCGTGTTTTTCATGCTTTAGACACAGTCTGGTCTTTCTTTCGGGGATAAAGTTACTAAGAAAGACTCTTAGTCATTTTCTGTGTCTCTGCTTATTAATCTGAAGGGAGCAGTGCTGTGTATCATCCTGTGAGGGAGAGACAGAGCAAACAGCTGAGTTGTGAAGTTTATGGACTTTCCCTGTGAGGTTAAGAGGATCAATGGCTCTTATATTGGCTTTTCACATAAGCATCAAAATGCGCTGCATGTTTCATGAGGTTGTTTCTTGCCATTTATCTTATAGAATTAAAATGGAAGTATAAATGTAACAGTTTCATTTACGTGGTTATTGTCATCAGCCATATTTTATTAGCATGAAGAGAAGTGCTTCTTGCTGCTTAAATGTATTCACGGTACAGCAGTGAAGTCAGTGCCAGCTGCAGCATGAAGCTTGTCTTGTCTTTTTAGTAGGTGATTTTTACCTGGATAAAATGGCCAAAACTGATCGGTTAGAATATTTAGCTAGAGTACGTAGTTAAAGTGGTTGATTTGTATTCTGTTATGATTCCGGACTTGTTATTTTTATTTTTCTCCTCTTTTTTTTCTTCACCTTCTGGAAATGTTGGATCTGTATCTTTAGGACACTGTCGAACAAGATAAGCTTTGGTAATAAAGCAATGGCAACAAAACCGGCGTATCTGTCACCTCTTGTTAAGTCTGCTGCGTACAGAGAGTAGCCAGTAGGAATTTTATTTCTCACATTAAAAGTAACCCTTACACATTACATTTGCCTGAGGAAATTAAGCAATGAAGGCTTTTAAAACTAGCACATACACATTTTCTCTATTGATTTTTATGGGAAGTTTTACTCTTCATATATTTTTTATTTTTCTGTGCTGAAACATTGGTCATGCTTTTTTCAGTATGTCCAAAAAAAAAAAAAAATGTATATGAGCTTTCGATAATGCAAACAGTGTGTAGGGAAGTAACTATGGTTGTGGTTTGGTGCTTCTTATTGTTTTTGTATTGTTCCATGAGTGGTGATGAGCTCATTCACATTGCTGGTAGTTCTTCTGTTATCTGTAGCGTAAAGGCAGCTGACAGGGAACTCGCATCCATTCCACCCCATTAGTCCCAGTCACCTAAGCATGGCCTCTCTTCATTTCGTACAGGGGGAAGAACCAAAGGGGAATTTTTATCCCTGCTGGAATTAGAGGCATTTCAGGATTGTGGCCTGTTTGATCACTGAACTAGTGTAGATTTCAGTACATTTTGGGGTAATGGAGCTGGTTTTTGCTCCTGGTCTCTTCTTTGAAATAATGATTCATTACTGTAAACAGTTTTGACCCATGTTTTTCAGCTGACTGTACTGATGCTGAAATTGAAACTTCTATACTAATTTTCTAAACTTAATAGATTATATTCTACAAGCTGTGGGAGGTTCACAATGCAATTTGTCCTGTCAGCATCCCAGAGCTACAACGTGCTGCTGGCTTGCTGCTACGCACGTGCACATTTGGGCTACCTTGGCCATGTACCTGTGTTTGGTTTTGGGGAGCCCACAGCAATCAAACATCTGTATTGATGTGCTAATGCATCAGGATGTAGAGGACATAGGAATGTACTGTGAGAGTGTACTGTGGTAGAGAACAGGGAAGAAAGTTTTTTTACAGTTAGGATGTGGAAAGGTTGCAGGTATTGCAATACTTCAAAAGGCAAGAGTATCACTTTGTGTGCCGAGAAAGGCTGAGCAGAGAAAGGCAGTGGAGTGTTGTGATATAAAGCAAGAAGAGGTAAGGCTTGCATGGCTAAGCAGAAGTCTTCAGGGGCAGTACTGCGCCATCAGAGGTGTGCATTCTGAGAGTTTGAATGCTTCACCACTTGAACTGAAGTTATTGCTAGTAGTTCTACTAATAGTAGTGGAACCCATTCCAGGGTAGAAAGTTTGACATCGTGCTCACTGGGATATGTATCTTTGATCCTCATCTCACACCCCTTGTTGATAGAATCCTGCATGCTCACTGAGTTCATCCTGTTAGACTTACGGAGGTGTTCATGGACCTGTGCCAGTAGATTCTTTAAATGAAAGTTCCCAATTGCTCAGGCAGACTGATTACATCAGCAGGGAGAGAAATATGAAGGCCTCCTTTTCTTTCATTATATTAGACCAGATTGGTAAGCTGTTAGAAGATACCAGTTGTTGAGGGTTGAAAACTTTACATACATTTTCTAGTGTGATGGATGAGACTGCTGGTGATGCCAAGATGTCTTTGCTGATAGAACTTTGGCTTTTAGAAGAAATAATATGAATTATATTTTTAATTTTAAGTGATTTGTAATCCAGTTTCTTCTGAATTCAAAATGTCAAGCGTAGGGTTTATTTGGAGTTTCCAAAGCAGCATTGCTGCCTTTCTATCAGTTTAAAGTGTGATGTTGTAAATGGATAAATAAAACCAATAAAAGGATTCAGAAATCTCAGAGCAAGCTTCAGACAAGCTGGTCAAAGAAATGGAGTGAAATAAAAACAAGCAAACAAACAAACAAAAAAAACCCACAAAAAAACCCAAATCGTTCAGCTTCTTTCTTTCTTCTTCTTTCATTCAGTATTTTAGGAGATGATATTGCTTTATGTGTCTGGCAGATTAGAAAAGTTAGGCTATTTCAGATCAGCTTACAAACAATTCCGTATTAGAAATTGTTGTTGCCTTTAGTTCATGCTAAAGGAACTGTGCTAAAATGCTTTTGAGTGGAAGAGGGCTGGGGAAAATGGATTCAAAGTGTGTTTTTACCATTTGAGCTTTCAATGTCAGTAGCGTTACCTTGGAACCTAAAATAAGCATGGATTAGTAAGTGAGCACAGAAGTGATGTTAAAACTTCGTTTAATATATTTCAGCAAGTTTAGGTGTTTTCACGTGATTTTCTTGCTCTTTTTACATCTTTGTTCCTTTCCTTGCTTGATTTTGCTTTTCTTTCTGATGTAACAAAGCATGAATTACAAAGGCAAATGCATGGTATAGAAAATTTCATGAAAGACATCTCTGATGACGTGCAATTACCTCCACTCAAATTTTGTACCTTCCTTACAGTAACAGTGCTTGCATAAAGACAAAAGCCCTATGAGAAGAGTTATTACTCCCATTTCAGCTTCTTTTAATATTTTAGTACTTGGAAATTACCCTTTACCTTTCTCTTAATCACTATCAGCAAGAGCTCCGTGAACCTCTGTTTGAGAACTGTTAAAATAGCTTGTCGTGTACCTTCCCTTGTTATTCCCTCTTTCGCCTTTACATCTTGTATACCCTTTCTCCTCCCAGTCTTTCTGTTTTCTTTTCCTCATCCATCTCTATTCAATTCCTTTCTTCTCCAGCTCTACATCCTATCCATACCCTCTCCTCTCCTAACCATTTACCCATCTTTCTTCTCACAAAGGGCTTTGAACTTTTACCAGGCTGCCCAAAATTCCCCAGTGACTACAGCCGTTAATCAAAAATGAATACAAAAGATTTGAGTGGGGCATTTCCCACAGTAAAATCAGTCCTCCTGTTAACCTCGCACAAACGGCTGAAAAAGACAATGCTGGATTTATTCCAGGATGCTGTTCTTGTACCCTGTTTGGAACTCGATCTTTCAATTTATTAATTTAGGAATGGGTGTCTAGAAAAGATGATGCATATTCTGCTTAGGAGAAGGAAAGATATTTTTCTGTTCTTCTATTTACCCTTCTCTTTTGGGGCAGTAAAGAATGTTTGTTGTGCAGTTTAGCCTTACTTGTATTTCAGCTGCTGAGTGGGAGCTCTGGCAATAACTGTACTATTCCTTTTTCTCCTCCTGAATTATTTAAATAACGTTCTAAAGAGAACTGCTCCAGTTTGTGTGTAGTGGCTCAGCATACAGTTGGACACTAAGCAGATGTGATAAAATGATTCTGAGTTTTGTCAGCAGTCTGACCTTCAGATCTATGCGGGCAGCTTGCAGAAAAAGACATGGCTCTGTCTCACTTACTGGCCTCGACGACCAGTATCACCAAGAGCACTGGACCAAGCTGCTGCTTTTGGACCGCAGCACCAGTCCACACTAGGTTTGTCTTTAGAAGCGTCATTTTCTTTCAATGTCTTAACTCCTAGATGCAGGAATAATGGCTGTTTCTCTGGCAAAGCTTCTTTCTTTTTGCAAGACAATGTTTGTGAGAGGCAAGCTTTACTTCCTAGTTTTCCTTTCTTCATGCTGTTCCTCTGCTTGTGTTCCCTCTAGTGGCTGAGTTGCAGATGGTTGAGCAGATCTAATTCAAGCAGTTGTACATATAAATTAAATTAGCCACTCTGTCCGTTTCATAGGTTAGCAGGATTTGTCTCTTGTGCAGAGCTCAGAATTTTGAGACTGCTTTAGAGTCTTGTTACCAGCTGATTGGAAAGTGCCTTTTCTCTAGTGTAGCACCTGACATTTTTTGAGCAGCGTAGATGTATATAAGATAGATGCCCTGCTGAGGAAGGGAATTTGGATTTCTTCTCATAATATGTAACTTACAAGACTTTCCAGCTGGAACCGGGAATGTGTGTGTTCATGGCATTCATGTAGTTGTTTAATATTGCTAAAGTTGTGCATTGGTATGTGCGGGTTAAACAGTTTGTCAGGCTGCTACCATTTGCAGGGAGGTTTGATTTCTTCTGCTAGTGCTTTGTAGTTGCCTTCTCTTTGAGGTATGAAACAGAGTTGGAACGGACACCAAGAATATGTTCAGTGCCATGTCTCCTTCTGATCTCTTCTAGGCTATCCCGATGGGTATCAAATAATTTGTCCCAGTAATTTAGTGGCTGTCCCTTTTTAAGGCTGTGGTTGAATGGCAGGAATAAATAGAGCATATTTGATCCTCAGTGATAGAGGTTGCAGTCAGTGCAAACCATTCTTCCACCACTGTTCTTTGCGGCAAAACACATCAAAACAATCATAGTCTTCATGACAGTCCTTTGGCTTATTTTAATTCCAGCATTATTAGTCACTGCCCATACACTGTAAGAGTGTTGGTGGATGGAGTGGGAGGAAGGAGAGAGATACTTGAAACAGATAAAGGCTTCCTCCTCCGATGTGCATTAGTTTGTCTGACCCAGCAGTCTGTGACTCAAGTATGCTGTGGCATTTTAGGATTTTATTTGCCTTAGGGGACAGTCAGTAATTCAATTTGAATTTCTGATATTATTTTTAAGTCTAGAAATGCAAAAGGGATTGTGGGCTTTTAGTAATGTTAATGGTGAGGTATGGAAGCAAGAGGCACTCGTGCAGTTATTGAACTCTTAAATAATACTCCAATGCTATTTGCCATAACTAGGAGGAAGAAAATATTGGGATTGTCATTAAAATGTTTTTTAAGTTTTTTTTTTTTAACTGTGATAAATAGTTAGACTAAAAGTTACAAGTGGAGAGTACAAGATGGAGGGGGTAGAAAAAGGCATCCTAGTTAAGGTTTTCTTAAATTAGTCTTTGTTCTGATAAAGAAAACTTAATCAAGTGCCTGAGAGATGGTTTTCAAATTAAGTAGTGTCTGAATTGAAGAATTTATGCTTTTCAGTTAGGATACGAAGAGTTCTTTAAATAACAGGCTTCTATTTAAAGGGTTAGATGAAGAGAATTAAATTCACAGGGTGTATGAACTGCAGCCCAGGCGACATGTCCAGCAGTAAAAGAAGTCCACACAATGGGCAATTGTTTGCTCCGGCACGGTCAGCCTGTCTAACATACTCCGCGTCTCAGTTTGTCGTTATACCCTGAATGTGTTCTCTTCATACTGTGGTATTTGAAATCTGCCCTGTGGCTTTGGTTAAACTTTCTGTAGTAGTGTTACGCATCCTGCTTGTTGGTTTCATTGTTGTTTGATGAAGATGATCTTCCATATCCCTCTGTCTGGCCATTGTTTCCACAACCAGTTCAGTGCAGCTTCCTCAGCACAAACTGCTCTCCCTTCTCCATTGTCCAGAATGGGGGACTGCTGATGTTTGCGTACTCTTATTGTTTCCTTCCCGTTACTGTCAAACACACGTGGTAATACTTGGCTCATTGGCTGACTCTACAGAGTAGGATGTGATGTTGTAGAGAAGGGGACAGGGCTACCCAAATTTTCTCACTTGCAGGGAGGAGCTGCCCAGGTGTGCTGAGGGGCCTGTACTCAGGAAGAGAAACAGGGAATCCTCCACAGTGAGTAACCCCGCTTTCAAGTGCAAACAGTTTCCTTCATAGCTGTGTCCAGTACAGTGTAGTTTTCCTCTTCTGTTCTTTCCAATTTGCCCTCTGGAATGTTCGCGGTTCAGTTCTGTTCCCTTCTTTTCCCTGTGTTTTGGTGTATTCTCATTTGACTTTGTCCCTTTTCTTTGTTGTCTTTTCAAAGGTCAAACTTTCAATTTCTTCCTATATGTAAATCTCTTCTCATCCTTATCTTAATCTTCAGTGTCATTTTTCCAATGTGCTTCGTGGTTCTGTCCATAATATGTCATACCATTTCTCTTGCACTGCTGTGCAGTGGCCCTTTTCTCTTCACAGTTCTTTCTGTACTTACTCATTGTCATACTCTTTCTTATCCACTTTTCTTTCTCCTTTCAAATCACCTTTCGGTTTTCCTTTCCTGACAGGTCCCTTTTGAATCTTGCCTATTGATGTACACGAGATAAGCTCAGTTCAGCTCCCAGAACTTTTCTAGCGCAGCCCTCACTTCTGCATTTTTCTTTGTGGAGCTGAAAGTTAAAGGATAAGAAGCTCATCTGCAACAAAAGAACCAAAGGATTTGGTAAACTGTGTTTTGGATGAGAAAGGGGAGAACAGACAGCAGGCTAGAATTATCAAATGATGTAAGTGGTCAATTGGTAGTGAGCAGAGAGGCTTTGGCTTTGTATGAGCTGTTTGAATTACAGCCCTGGTTGGCTCCCTTCACAGATTGCTGACTAGTGTGATATGATTTGGTGGTGGCTACAGTTTCTAGTGGGCAGGTGTCCACACAGTAGTAGCAACTTGCACAATTGCTTTTCTTTGTTAACTACTAGAGAGAAGCTCAGGATCAGGCAAGACTGGAAACTGAACTGGTGTCTTGTTTACCCATTGTAGAAATGCAGGTTCTGGCTGAGATAACATTGGTGAGATGCTCTGAGAAGCTTGCATTGCTGTTGCCTGTGCTGCACCTTTTACTGCTGATTGAAAGGTTTCCTTTTCCAGGGCTGTCAGTCTGGCACTTCACCTGAGCAGAAGAGTGGTTGTTTGTTTAACAGCTTAAAAATGATTGGGACAAAAGGAAGTGGGGAACCAGAAAATTCTGTACAAAATGAGTGTATGTGAAAAGAGGAATGAGTTACTTTGGGCTTGATTGGAAAAGGCAAAGGAGTGGAAAACTGAGTTGAACTGGAAAAATACATTGTTCTCTGTCATGTAGCATCGTGTGCTGTGACTGTTCTGACTACTTCATTTTTCGCTGTTTTTAGAAACAAAGAACATTCTACCCTAGCTGAATCAATTCTCTTTTTTTGTTTCTGAGGTGACAATAAAACATGAGCATCAAATATTCAAGTGGCCTCATATAGTTCTAAAGTAATTAAAAAAAAAAAAAAAAAAAAAGGAGGGGGGGGGGAAGAACATGTCCTGTTGTTTCTCGCTTTTTATTTTATTTTCCCTTCTCCTTGAAAGAAATTCTGTTGTTCTGCGATCAAGTTAGTTGCGTATTTCAACTCTTCATATGGAACCTGGTAAGAATTTTTCCCAATATATAGCAATATAGCAGATGAGGCACACAAGCAGCAAGTAACCCCGAGTTTTGCTGCAGTTTCCTGGATTGTATCTGGCCTTTCAGCAGACAAAGGACTCCGATCTCAAGACTAGCATTCCCTGCCTTTTGCAAATGAGTGTATATGAACTGCATGGTTTATAATCTTACAGATGCACAGGACAGCTGTCATGTCACTTATACATTTATTATTTATTTTCAGGCATTGGAAAAGTATCCCAACTCACCAATGACCGCAAAACAAATATTGGAAGTCATTCAGAAAGAAGGGCTAAAAGAAACAAGGTCAGTGTTTATATGTTCTGTATTTTTACTGTCTCTATGAAAACTGTCTAGGAATGGTTCACAAAACACAATGTGCTCATTAATGGCTGAATTAATTTCCAGTATCAAGGTGGGAGACACAGCTGATGGGTTTTGTTTCTTAGTTAGTCCAAAGCTTTTAAAATGATAAGTGGCTGGCTAAACTGTGTACCTGTCTAATGGCCTCTATAGGCCGGCTCCAATCTAATGGCTTCTTCAGAAAGACAGTGGGATCTGATCAGAAAGACCAGCGGTGCTGTTTACTTTTGCTTAAAGCCCCAGACTTAGCACCATTAAGCTGTTAGAGGTTAGGTGGGTTGTCCAAGGCCTGTGGAACTCAAGAGTGGCCTTCCATTGCTTCCATTATGTTTTGAATCAGATAACTATGATTTGCTTCAGATGAGCATACCCATTTCCTTTCCCTTAAAGGTGATCTGGGTCTTCTAGGGACCCACAAGTGGAAACTTGGGAAAGAAATAAGAAAAAACTGCTTGGTGATGATCTTCCACAAGATACAGTTTCCTGTCCTCCAAATGTTACAGTAAAATTTCACTGTTCTAATAAATAATTTTTAATCATTACATGTTGCTGTCTCAAAGCAAAAGGAGACATTTGCTTTTATTTTAATTACATTATTTTATTATGGCACCTAAAATGTAGGAAAAGAGTACTTCAAAGGCTTTGTAGAGTCGTAGTAAAATATTATGTCCATTACTTCTGAATTTTTATTTTTTGAACCAGACTTAACAATGGGATATATTTTTACTGAATTTTGTTATTGTTCCTAAGAAGCAGAATGCTCAGAGTCGTCATTTGCAGAACGTAACCATGTACTACTTTCTTTGTATCATCATAACACACTTATGATATCTGTATGTTGGTGAAAGTGCAAAAGAGATGGCGTGCAAGTTGATTTTCCCCCTTTTTACAGATATAAAATGCATTAGTTCTTGCCAAGAAGTTTCTTGAAGTATATTTGGCAATACCAAGGAAACAAGGGAACGAAAGCTTTTGAAAATGAATGTCCAGACATGTGTTATGCTGCAAAAATTTGCATACTGAAAAAAAAAAAAGAAAAATCTGTTTTTATTAAGATACTGTTTCTCACAGCAGTGAATAGATTGCTTTCTTCTTACTTCCTGTGATATGAGACAACTGTATGGGAGCAGCTTGCATGCCTGATAATAGTATTTCTTTGTGTTTTTAAGAATTCTTGTTTCCCTAGACAGTGCGTAAATAAAATTTTGTATGCAAAACCTATGGGAGGCAGTGAAGGCAGCATTTTTTATGTGTTTTAACTATAGAAAATTTAGAATTGCTGCCGAATAAATAATAGGATAAAGATTCCTTTAAAGGGCATCAAAACCAGAGCTTCTCTTTCATTACCTAAGTTTTTTAGTGACTGAGGATTGTAGGCAAACAGGAAGGAATTTGCAGTTCATACTGGCCTGATTTTTATTCATGGTATATGCTGGTGTATGTGAGTATACAGTTTATTGCAGGATGCCATATGTGGCAATGAGTATGTAGATAAGTGAAAAAGGATACAATTGAATGTTCTTTATTCAATATGTGAAAAATTGTATGAAGTTGCATGCTAGGTCATTCTGCATTGATTAGTGTAAAAAATCTAAATTATGCAAGTTTAATAAACAAAGATATTGATCCTTTATTTTTAATTTTTAAAGTGCTTAGTTTCTCATTTAGCTTCTGATTTTATTCAAGAGTTGTGTTTCTGTAACATTTTAATATTATTTAAGCACAAACTTGCAAAGCTGTCTGGATGCCTATCTCTTAGTGAGGACATACACATACTTGTTCATTGGGCCTTTGTACTTAAGTAAAATTTTGCTTTCACAGTCTTTAAGTCTGAAGAACTCCTACTTACATTATCAGGCTCTGCAGTTTCTTTCAGTATATTTCTACCAGTATGGTACCTTTGTCATTACTGAAGTTGATCATTCTCAGTCTTTAAGCTGCAGCCAGCTAAGATGACTGAAGAATGTAGATTTTTATGATATGTAGTCACAAAGTCATAAGCCTTAGAATGGAGCTAGCACATTTTATTCTGTAATGATTTGTGTATTTTTCCAAGTCTGGACTTACGCCAGCAGTATGTTACTACATTAATATACTGTGCTAATTCCTTTATACTGATTATCTTTGTCAGTAGAACCTTGGCAATCCTAAATGAAGTTCTTCAAAAATTCTTGTTTCTGCTGTTCCATTTATAGATGAATGAGATTAGTTGGCTTAGTCATTTTTCAAATATATTGCAGCAGTAATTAATCTAAAGCTTTTTGCTGTGATAGTAAAGCTGAATGAATAACATATGAATTTCAGCAATTTCATTGTAGTCATTACATGTAATCTTTAAAAATACACTATCAGACTCTTCAGGCTTTTATTCTGTTTGCAATAAAGGCATCCAAGATCTACATTTATATTTCACTACTGAAATTGTTAAATACGATAGAAGGAAAATTTCAAAGTTGCAAAGCAGGTATAAGTTAGGAATTAAAATCAAAAGCTACTAATGTAACGTGAGAGGTCATACACTTACCTAGGTTCACATATCTTGGGGGATGTATGGCTCAGTTTTGCTTTTTAAATATCTTCCTTCCTGCTGTGATGGTCGGTTGCCAAATGATCAGCTGGCAGGCAGTTCTTTTGCTACCTAGAAGTATTAAAAACTTGTATGGTAAACCTTTTGGGGATGTAGAAATACATGGTGCTCTTGGGGCGAAGTGGAGATGGGTGAGAAATATTTATGAATATATGCTCACCCATCGGTTGCCTCCAGACAACAAATCTAGCCATGGTTTCCACTAGGCAGGAAGCTCATGCCAAGAAGAGTGTTGTGACCTAGAGTTCCTGTCCAAAAATGTGGCTGTTCAGATCTCCATCTGCAGGGAGTGCATGAGACTTTTGCTACTGGTGAAGGGCAGCAGTGATACCACCTGTGTGAAGTGTGAGCAGGTGGAAGGTCTGCTCAGTACGATGGCAGAGCTCAAGGAGGAGGGGGAGAGGTTAAGGAGCATCAGGGAGTGTGAGCAAGAGATAGACTGGTAGAGTAACTCCTTGCCACACTTGCAAGAAAGGCACTGGGGTGATACATCCCAAACAGTGATGGACCCCCTGCCCTGTCACTGTAGGGCAGAGAGAAGGGGCCTAAAAGATGAGGAGGAGTGGAAACAGGTCCCAGTTTGGCATTGCATGGAGACCCCTTCCCTATCTACCTTTCTTCCCCAAGAATTCCTCCATATTAGGTTTGAGGCTATGCAACTTGAGGGAGAGGTAAGCGAGGATCATAGAATCACAGAATGGCTTGGGTTGGAAGGGACCCCAAGGATCATCAAGTTCCAATCCCCTGCCACAGGCAGGGCCACCAACCTCCAGATCTGGTGCTAGACCAAGTTGCCCAGGGCTCCATCCAACCTGGTCTTGAACACCTCCAGGGACAAAGCATCCACAGCCTCTCTGGGCAGCCTGTTCCGTCACCTCACCACTCTGTCTGTGAAGAACTTCTCCCTGAGATCCAATCTAAACCTTCCCTCCTTCAGCTTAAAACCATTCCCCCTTGTCCTATTGCTATCTACCTGAGTAAAAAGTTGATTCCTCTCCTTTTTACAATTCTCTTTGAAATACTGGAAGGCTGCAATGAGATCTCCTCGCAGCCTTCTCTTTTCCAGGCTGAACAAGCCCGTCTCCCTCAGCCTGTCTTTGTAGGGGAGGTGCTCCAGCCCTCTGATCATCTCAGCCTGTCCTCTGGACCCTTTCCAACAGCTCCACATCTTTCCTGTATTGGGGCCCCCAGACCTTGATGCAGTACTCCAGATGGGGCCTCAAAAGGGCAGAGAAGAGAGGGACAATCACCTCCCTATCCCTGCTGGCCACCCCTGTTCTGATGAAGCCCAGGCTATCCGAGCTACAAGAGCACACTGCTGGCTCATGTTCAATTTTTCATCCACCAGGACCCCCAGGTCCTTTTTTGCAGGGTTGCTCTCAAGTTTTTCTCCCAGTCTGTATACATATCTGGGATTACTCTCACCCAACTGCACAACTTTGCACTTTGCTATGCTGAGGTCCCAGAGGTTTGGAGGCTTACCAGTGTGACTCCTATCTACAAGAAGGGTTGTAGGGAGGATCTGGGAAACTACAGGCCTGTCAGCCTGACCTCAGTGCCAGGGAAGGTTATGGTTCAGGTCATCTTGAGTGAGATCACATGGCATTTGTGGAAAAACTGGGAGACCAGGCCTAGCCAGCATGGGTTCATAATAGACAGACGGGTCCTACTTGACCAACCTAATCTCCTTCTATGATCAAATGACCTGCCTGGTGGATGAAGGAAAGGCTGTTGACATAGTCTACCTTGACCTCAGCAAAGCCTTTGACTCTGTCTCCCATGGTATTCTCCTGGAGAAGCTGGCAGCCCGTGGTTTGGACAGGTACACTCTTCGCTGAGTGAAGAGCTGGCTGGATTGCCAGGCCCAGAGAGTGGTGGTGAATGGAATAAAATCCAACTGGTGACCAGTCATGAGTTGTATTCCCCAGGGGTCAGTATTGAAGCCTGTCCATTATTTTTATTGATGGCTTGTATGAGGGGATTGAGTGCACCCTCAGTAAGTTTGCAGATAACATCCAGCTGGGGATGAAGTGTTGATCTGCTTGAGAGAGTGAAGGCCCTTCAGAGGGATCTGAACAGGCTGGATAGCTGGGCTGAGGCCAGTGGGATGAAGTTCAACAAGACCAAGTGGCAGGTCCTGCACTCTGATCACAACAATCTTAGGCAATGCTACAGGCTTGGAGCAGAGTGGCTGGAAGAATGTACAGAGAAAATGGATGTCTGAATGTTGGTTGATGCTCAACTCAATGCAGTGTGCCCAGGTAGCCAAGAAGGTCAATGGCATCCTGGCTTTTATCAGAAATAGCATTACTAGCAGAAGCAGGGAGGTGATCATCCCTCTGTACTTGGGCTAGTTGAGGCTCTTGAGTATTGTGTTCAGTTTTGGGCCCTTCACTGCAAGAAAGACATTGAGGCCCTCGAGCATATCGAGAGAAGGGCAACAAAGCTGCTGGGGGAAACTGGAACACAAGTCTTATGATGAGTAGCTGAGGGAACTGGGATTATTCAGTCTGGAGAAGAGAGGAGGCTCAGGAGAGACCATATAGCTCTCTATAACTACCTGAAGAGACGTTGTGGCAAGGTGGAGATTGGCCTCTTCTCCTGTGTGACTGGCAATAGGATGAGAGGGAATGGCCTCAAGTTGTGCCAAGGGAGATTCA
>JAOWBP010088571.1:0-13135 GCA_028571105.1 Tragopan temminckii
ACCATCGCTCTTGTCTCGCAGTTCCACGCGCCGATCCTTCTTTCTTCTGCAGTTGCTCCTGAAAACAAAGCACTAAATCATCAGACCTGAGGAACACTGTCTCCCAGTGGCTTGGGATCGAGTTAATGGCTGGCTGCATCTGAGAGTGTAGCCCTGTTACCCCAGCCAAATATGACTGCTTTTCTAGCCACCAGGGCCCCTTTATGTTCTTGTGGGACTTTTTCATTACTTGTAGTTGTGAGGTGCTTTTGGTCAGGGTACCTCCTTCTTATTCCTCCTCTTCTTTCTGCTCTGTCTGTGAGGTTCCTTCCAATTCATTTTTTTCCTTCTTCAGCTTCTTCCTATTAACCCAACAGTAACACATTTTAATGTGCCTACATGGTATTGCTCTCTCACAGTACGTAGTGCCACTGATATTCTTAGATTAGCAACTGCAATTTTACATAAGATTTGTTTTCTCGTTGCTTTTCTCTTTCACCACCCCTCACCCACCTTCGCCACCTGTACGGCACTGCTATTGTTCTGCCTCTCTTTTAGCATCACTTTATTGCTCATGATTTGCTTAGAGGTTCCCTCTCCCCACTTTCTCACCTCTTTACTTTGCGAAGGTTAAGAAAAAAAAAAAAGAAAAATAAAACAGGCGGAGAAAAAAAAAAAAAAAACCAACAGGCGGAACTCACAACCCATCGGGTATAGGTCTCGCCTCCTGTTGGTTGCTTTTTGTTTTAGCACTCCCACACACGCAGTTTACCTCTGGCGACGCAGACCCGCCCCGTGATGCTGCACGGCGATGTCCCCTCAAGCGCCTCTCAGTAGCCCGGCCCTCGCGCCGCGTCCTCCCGCCACCGCCCCTTCCGTCCATCTCCGCCGTTTAGTATTGCGTTGCATTTCGCTGTTACCTCAGCCCGCCGTTCCCGCTCGGAGGTTTCTCTTCAGAGCGCTCAGGCTCCTGCCACATCCTGAGGAAAATTCCTGTCACACTGTCACTTTCCCGCCTGTGCGCTTTATATAGGTGTCCCTGACGCCCCTCAGCCAATAGGAACACGGAGCGCCACCTTCGCTTCCCGCCTCTTTTCCTTCCCGCCTCTTTTGCTTCCCGCCTCTCCGTTCCCGCCCGTTCTGCCGGGGTGCGGCGGGGCCGGGGTCACCTCGGGGTCACGCACCCCTCTCCGGCATTGCAGCCCGTCCCCTCACGGCAGAGCCGCCTCGCAGGCGGTCCCACCTCACAAACCAAGCGCCCGGCACGGCTGCGTGTGGGGGACCTGCCCTACCGGGTAAAAAGCCCCGAGTCAAAACATGTCCTTCCACCTGTCACCAAACAGAGAAAGCGAATACTGTTGCTTTGGAGGAGTTACTTCTGGAAAGATTTATGTAGAGCCTAATCTGTGCCCTGGTTAAAAAGATACATCACAGTTTCTTTAGTCTTGGTAGTGCTTTGTACACTGAGAATTAGATGTTATGTCAGATTGACTTTGAGTAAACAAGAAATTTTTTACACTTCCTGTTTCTTACTATTTTTTTATATGTTTCTCTGAGATTTTTTAATTTGCAAGTGTAGGAACATTTTCTGATGATGCAGCATGGAAATTACCAGGCACTTCATAAGGGTAAATATGTTTTTTTTTCCCACCAGATGAATGGAAACCTTGGACTATTTTCTATAAAAAACTAACCTGCCAGTGAAATTAAGTGTGTGCTTAAGTGCTCTGCTGAAGGGAAAGCGTATTTTATGAGATCATCACAGTAACTACAGATTCTGATAGATGCCTCTTAGCAAGGAGATAGGAAAAAATGAATTTCCTCTGAGTTTGTACAGTTGTATCTGTCAAATAGGCATCGCTTGATGCTTATGGATCATACAGACATAAATTCTGAGCACTGGAAAACAGCTAGGTTTTCCAAAGTGGACAGTTGATGAAACAGATGCAGGTGTCATTATTTACAGTGAAGTAATCTGAATAAACATAAGGCTGAATTGCATTAAATCTGTATCCCAAACCACATTCCTTTAAAGGAATAAAGTAAATTAGTGAGTATTGTCTTGTAGGGACGAAAAATTCATTAAACATCTGTTCATAATAGTAGGCCTGGACAAAATAAAGCTGACCAATCCCCTTTCCTCTGTATCACTTGGATTTCATGCTTTAAAAAGCTGTCTATCCATTAAGCATAAAAAGATACCTCTCTAGACTGAGCAAATGATAACTGATGTTTTACGTAAGTCACTGCACTACTTGAAGTGGCAAATTTTGCTTTAAAACTTATTCTCAATTAGTCCTGTTTTTGACGGAAGGCTTTCTTTCCAACAGGAAAATTCTTAAAACAGGAAAAGCCAAGAAAATTTTATGTAAAAGCATGCCTTTTCTTACAATTTTAGCACACAAAGGTTTGTTTCATATGAAGCAATCTTTTGCAACACAAATGCATATAATGAGATGGCAGTTTGAGATGAATAAGTAAATCCTAAAATTGTGGCTGTAATGATAGCTGATTTTTTGTTTTGATTACTATCCAACTGTCTACAGACATACCAGTAGTGATGAAGAGGAAATCCCTTCACTCACCACATCAGCGCAGCTGACAGACCATCAGGGCTATTCGGATGTGATAGAGTGGATTTAGGTGCACAAGGGCTTAAATGTTGCCTAAGAATCCACCGTTCCAGATAAATCTTGAAGTACCACTAGTGTTTTTATAGATTAGTAGGAGGTGTCTGAGCTTTAGCTCCTAGTTCAACTCCCATCTGGTGTAGGTGCTATATTCCACAGTAGAGCAGTGACTTAACCTGAAGCAGGTGGGGAGACAAGTCTTTTCTCTTTAAGAAGAGGTTTCAATTGGCACTTTACTGATGACTGAAACTGATGGACTGTAGCAGTACATCTTGATTAAAAGTCCTCTGTTTAACATCGGAAACATATCTTGGTCTGTATTCACTAGAAAAGAATTCAGTTTGAGTTATTTAAGTTCAGTTTCCATACTGTGGAGTTGTCAGGCCTGCCCCAGATCTGCTTCTGCACATGAGAAAGCACCAGTAGTACATTCTGCAATATAACAAATTGTGCAGCAATCAATCCAGCACTCAAAAACAGTGCTTTTTATTAAACATAGGAATACCTCAATTTTGAGGGCATCCTCATCAGTTTTTAAAGGGAAATAATTCTTTGGACAGACAAACAAATGAGTTAATGTGATTGTCAAGTCCACACTAAAATTTTGATGTTCAAATTTCAACATCTGATGTATTGTTTGGTTGCCAGTGAGATTTCAGTTCTGAAAGTAACACCTTTTAAAAGCTATTTAACTAAAGGTGCAAAAGCAATTTAAAAGCAACCCATTTGTAAAAACATCCAGAAGTGACAACACAGGCTGCATTCTAGTGTTTCTGCTGGCATGTTTGAAAGGTTGGTAATCATGTTTTACTTGATGGAAAAAGACTGTATTGTAAGAGACACTTACCCACCTATGTTTGGGTCAAGATTTGGTTCTGAGGTGAATAATGGGTGGCTTGTCAATAAGTGTTGGTGCCACTCTGAAATGAAGTACCAAGCAGCTACAGTACAACTTTTTTTTTCTTCACTGTCTCTGGTGATACCAGAAATAGAAGTGTTAGTTTTCCTGCAAAGAAAACTTGTTTCTCAGATTTTCCAGCCATGTGTGTTAGAGGTGAATAATTTGAAAGCAGATTTCAGAGTACTATGTTTACAACTCTGAGGAGAACAGACATTAAAATGCTGTTAGGAACCTGAACCTTACAACTCACTCCTGCCATCTTTATACAGCTAAACTCCTGCTTGAAACAAAGTGCATATTTACATGGTCACCCGGAAGGAGATTCGGGCTTGAAGCTGATCGTGTCACAAGCCTAGAAGCGTGTTAGTGTAACAGAATGGCTAACTACCAAATCTTGGAAATTATCTTAGTGTTCAGTGCTAGGCTAACATACCTGAATATGACTTAACAATTTAAAGCCCAGGAAAAGCTGCTGCTGCTTCTCTCCTCCTACCCCTCAGAACTCCTCTAACGTCCTGTCTGCAACTATCGTAAGCTCTGAATTTGCCCTACAAGACCTGCAGGGAAAGTCTTTAGATGTGTTTGAGGATCATGCTTCAGTTTAGAGGCTTTAAAAACTTAACTGCACTTTGAGAGCTGGCTAGTGGCTTCCCACACGGACTATGAGAATGTAGCAGTTCCTCGTGCTTTTGCATACTTAAGTTTTAGTGTTGCCTGGCACACAGATGGTATTATTAAAGCAGTTAGAGGGAAGAAGTGTAACTGCTGGTCTTATAGGTGGCAAAAGTTATAGTACTGTAATTTCAGTGTTTATATTCTGTGAGCTGTATAAAATGGAGATGCTGTTGGAGTTGCCTATATTTTATTGTACTGAATAAAGGGTTGTAAGTTATGTTTTTGTTCCAGGCTTTTTAGAAGCGGTTATAGAAGATTCTCTCTATTGCCTGCTATACCTCTTTCACAGCCTTAATATCTGGCATTTTATTAATACATCCATCCATCAATATCTCATTAAAAAAGAAGGAAAAGGTTTACCGGATGCCCGAGGAAATTATAGTTGAGAGAACTGAGATGGTCACCTCTAGTATTTCTGTAGTGCTGCTCTAATGTGTCAAGGCTGTACAATTTCTCTGAAACGCAACTGCTTATTTTCATGAAGAATGTTCTAAATAGTTTTTAATGCTTGATTGCATTTAAATATGTGAAATGTGTGACCATGAACTGGAAATCTTATACCCACGTAACACTGAGACCTTTCTTCCCATGAATTAACTTCAGAATCTACCTGGATAGTTTCACAAATGATATTCAGAGAACTTTATGATTTAGAATGTTAAATTAAGCTAGGAATTTGAGAGTAATCTGCGCAGTCGTATTGCTTCTCTTCATTCACGCTTGTTTTTACTGCTTCTATCACTTCTGCAAGAATTCTGTTCTATCTAGTGAAGCACATTGAGCATGCTAAAAGTTGACCTTTGCTGAGTAAGGGGGATTCTCCAAACTGTACTCAGAGTTTTGTATTTTGCAAATCTATTTATGGTACTAGTTTTCTTAAGATAGAACTAAAAATCTTGCACATCTCTGAAGGTAATATCCAGTCTTTCGTTATTTATAACACAGCTACTTTGAGTATGACTTTCTGTGAGTTGACCATTCGGTAGGTAATATGAATTTGTAGGATAACTTCTGGCCGTGCTGGGCTTGTCTTAAATATCAGTACCACAGTAATCATCTAATGGACACCACTAACCAGCCAGTAGAAAGAAACTCTGAAATGGTGTTTTCTTTTCTCCATATGCTTTGAGTACCTTGAGATGACTGTACAAGTAGTGTAGTGGAAGTGCTAAGTCATGGCTTGAAGCAGTGATTGAGCACCTGGTAGGAAGGCAGGGCCAACCCAGGGGAGCTCAGGTGCATGCAATGTACCTGAGTGACTGGAAAGGATGGATCCACCCTTCCCAGACCTCAAGGCTTGGCAGTGGAGGCAATGGGATCTTGCTGGTGATCCCTGCCTATCTGAGTACTTTCAAGGGTAAGGAGGTTTTTTTTCCATTGTTTCTGTGTCTGTAGCTGCTGTACTGAGCATGTTCTCAATGGCTGAAGCCTAGCGCTTTGCTATTCCACTGTCATTGCTGTGTTTTCCATCTCATTATAATGTTACAAGTAGAAACTCCTGTCAATAGAAGTTTAAAGTCTGAATTAAATGACATAACTAAGAAAACACGAGTTCCATTTAAGACCATAATCACTCACTGTGTGTCAGAGGAAGCTTATTATTGACAATGTGCTGTTCAAATGCTTTTTGCCCTACGAAGTTACCGTTCCAGGAATACGAAAGGTTTGATATGCAACTCCTGAGGCCCCATTAAAAGTACATGCATCTTTTCACTCTAAGTATTTAGTTATTATTAATAAGTTGTATGCAGTTTTTCTTTTCATCTTATTTATCAACAAAAATTACATGTTAAAAAACAAAAACATCCAAAGTAAAAACAAACAAACAAGCAAACAAAAAAAAAAAACTCCAATCAATTAAGGTTCTTCCCTGAATCTCAAAACATCCTGGAAGAATGAATTCTGAAGGGTTAAATCATGATTTGTAGATCATAATGGATATGAATCTGATCTATTTCCCTTCTTACATGAGGTGTGTATTTACGAAGTGTGAAACAAAGGTCTAAATTATACATATGGATTTCTACCTTCGTGGAATAAGGTTAATTGTAACTATTCCTCCTCAAATGCAGGTGCTTCTGTTAACTCAAAGTGTAATTTTCTAATTTGTATTTCAAAGTGGCCTTCAAATACTGTGGGCATGTGCTGGGAGTTATTTTCTGAAAGAAGTAGCAGGTAGAGGTCTCTAGATCTAGTGACCTGGGAACCCGATGGGAGAGACAATCTGGAGAGCTAAACTCTCTAAAGGTTGCAATCTCAGCTTTTTTTTTTTTTTTTTCTTTTTTTAGTAGTGCTTGGTGTGAGCAGTGAGACTAAAGATGATTCATGACCTACTGTAAAGACCTGAAAATAGCCTGTGGCTGACAGTTTTCAAGCTGGGCCAAAATTGGAGTTCAGGAGATAAGAAAAATCTATATTTTTAATACTTCCTTATGTAGGCTGATTGGGGAACAAACTGAAAGCTTTTCTATTGTTTTATGTGTAGTGAAGCAATATTTCCTGGTGTACCCCTTCAGTAAAGAAGCTTCCTATTCTTTGTCAAAGATATAAGAAAGGGCTAAAGATGTTTAAACCTCTGCATAGTTTGTAATCTCAGGAGTTATTTCACCTGGTTATTATAGATTGATAGTTAATTCTGTTCCCTCCATGACATATCTTTTTGGATATTTAGAGCTGTCTTTGCAATATTAGGTCTTGTTTGGTCTAGAATCCTTGCTAACAATGAATGGTTGTAACATACTTGGAATTTTTGTCTCTACTGTTTACGGGATTTATTCTTCTGTTGTGTCTCCAAATACATCTGTGTCTGACTCTGCTATAATGCAGTGTTTATAGTACAGCTGCATTTGATTCAACTGCGATTCTCATTTTTTTGCTTCTTTTTCACAAATAAGGTGATGTTGGTAGATCACGTTGTGCTTTCAATTATTTTGTTACTCTGTTCAAGCAAGTTAAGTCAATTTCCTGTTTGAAGGAGAGCTTCTGATATTTCTTTCCTTAGCTCTGGTGTAATTACAGTTGTATAAGTCGCTGTAATTAATGCTTATCAGGTGCTGTAACATGCTGTGATTGGAGTCATCTCAGTATTAACAAAATCTAAAAGAACAGTGATGCTTCTCAACTATGGAGGCAGATTTTTAGAAGTGTCCAAAGGATCTCACAGAGTAAGTACAGAACAATGTGCCTACATGTTAAGCATCTTCACACCTGCTAAACTTGTATCCTTGAAAAACTGTGTCATTTTAAGGAGTAATGGCTGTTGTGCTCATCTATTATTTGCTTTTGTAATTCCTAATAATCCTGGTCTGAGAGTTCAGCAGGCTAATCTGTATATAGTGTAAAAAATAAAAATCAAAGTAGATAAACACTGACTGTGAGAGGGCAAATGTTACTTTCATCATTCATATTTGTGTACCTCTCATATCTTGTGTCCATTTGAGTAGCTCTGTATTCCATAGGTGAAAATAATGCCTCCTATTTATTTCCATGGCAGCTACAACCTATGTATAGAGCAGAGCACAACAATACTACTGATAGAGCAAATACTCAGCTACAAAACACTGTTTTTCATCATAGTCACCACCATTAACTATGCATTTTTGCTAATGATGAGCAAGAGCCTGCATGCCAGACTTGTAAAAATCTGCACTAGTGAAAGTGACCAACTGTTGCTGTTGCCACTGCTGAGTTGCACCACCCAACTGCCTCACTGTGCTCACATCCACTGTTGGGTCTCCATAATCATTCAGCAAGTGATAATGAATATCAGTGGGTACAATTTTTTCCACGTAGAGGAATTCAGTGGCACACCTTTGCTTCATATGCACTTCCATGTCAGATACCATTTTGTCGGGCTGCCTCTCTGCTGCCATCTGTCACATGGCAACAAAATGTAATGGGATATTGGTGGGAAGCTTCAACTTCTACTGCCATACCAGCAACATGTGCCTCTGATGTCATGGGCCATAATAGAATAGGAGGCTTTACTTTTGGAGCAGCACTTATAGATCAAGTCCCCAGCAATAAGAAGTGCCTCTTGGTGTTTTCCCTTTATGATAGCTAAAAGTCAAGGTCCTTAGTTTGTGCAAGGCCCAGAAGATAGATCTTCAGGAGTGGATAGGAGCTTGTTGCTTCAATCTAGAACACGTTTTTCTGGAAGATTCCTTGCGTCTCTTTTTTAAATAGAAATGGTCAGGGTGGGTGTCTAAATAGAAGAATGGGATCTTCATATTTAAAAATAAAAGGACCTTTTGGGCTTGAACATCATTGGAATTATTGACATCTGCTTAGGGAGGAAAAATGGATTGTTAATGTAAAAATTAATTGATATCTCTGGCAATAATTGGACCTTAATTAGCATAGAAAGTAGCCATGGGAGTATTAACCTCACCAGATGCTTTCTCGCTTAAGCTAGAATTCTTAAAATGTTCTTGGAAACCAAGGAGGTGGGTGGTGAGGGGAAAATCTGTCACTTTAACTCACCCTTGGATATACTTAACAGTTTTTACTGTTGTGAGTTACTTCTAAAAGACCAAATGACATGCTCAGGTATTTCCTTAACAACTATTTTAGTTTCCTGTCCGGAGTCTGGCATTTCACAGTAGCATTACTGCAAGCATTTAATTGGTCTCTCTTGCATATCTGGCAGTTTTCCTCATCAGCTCAAACTTCCTGTTTGCATTACCTCCCACTCTCAGTAACAGGAGATGTATACCTGCATATAGACGTGGGTTTTCCTAGGTTTGGTATTTTAATTTTTGAACTCTATTCTTTCATGTTAAATTTGTGAAAGTACACAGCCAGTCAGGCCCTCTTCACTACTTGATTCTAGTTGATCTCGTGCTCTTTGGCTATGTGTTTGCAGCAAAATAATTTGGTAAAATCATCAAGTATTTTGGCAGTGTCTTATATTCAACTATGGAAGTAATCTCTTGCTGGGAACATTACTTAGGTCTGCGCAGGATCCTGGATCCATCAGTACCTGTGTATACTCATGAGAAACCTTGTTAGTGCTGGCGTTGTTCTTCACAGTCTCAGAATTGAATCCTGCAGCATTGGCCATTGCTCCAGCAACTTTGAACATGCTTCATAGATCTGTTCTTATCGAATAGATCTTCCAAGTCTGTGAATGTGCCACTTCCTCAGTGAGCTTGTCTTGCTTGTGAATCCGTCAGTGAGCTGAGGAACATTAAATGCCACTGTCAAAAAATGATTGATTGCAGCTTTTCATGAACTTGGATTCAGGCCTCCCAGTAGGTAACAGATTGGTATTTGGTGCAGACTTTTCCATGCTACTTGTTTCTGGCTCCTTCATCATAATTTCTTGTTTTCTCTATTCCTAATTCTGGATAGTGCTACAAAAGTTAACTCCTTATTAGTTTTTCCCCTCTGTTCCTCACCTCCGGATCCTTCAAAGCTACGTCTTTGTACTCTGCATCCCTAGAGGGTTAGTTTTTTCCCTTTCACATTAGCCTCAGTGTTTTGCTAGATTATACAATAGAAAAGAACTGTGCTGCCTAGTGAAATGCAATTGGCTCCACACATGGCCCAAAAAACGTGGGGATTGGGATCCTCAGTGTCTGCCTTCCTGTAAAGCAACAGTCATCAGGGATTCTGCTGCTCCAGGCTTCTCTGGGGATGGTATATAAGGTTTGTCTCTCAAAGATTTTTCCAAAGTTTTTAACATTTTGTTACAGTTTTTTCTCATAACTATTAAATGTCCATATGGTAAAAAAGGAAGATAAGTCCCACTGACATCTCCTGGGGCTGTTCATAGAGGAACAACTTTCTCTCCATTGGAGAAAATGTTCCTTCAGAATGGCAGGAGCAGCTTGAGCTTGGTCTTTCTCATGCATGAAATCTGTTTCATGGCTACGTGAATGTCCAACTCTACAGCAATAGTAGGAGTCTTCCAAAGGTCTTGTCTTGCTGAGTGTATGAACAAACTGGATGCCATGCAGGTGCTTCTTTTAAAGAAATCCACTGTAAAGATTTCACAAGGGAAATTAGATTCTTCATCCTGATTTCCAAAGCCCGCCTCTTTTATTAGAAGGCTTACAAGAGGCTCCCTTCACCATATTTAATTTACTAATTTTATTTGGACACTTGAAGAAACAAAGAAAGGCCAGAAAGTTGTAAATTTAAGAATATGGAAGGCTTTCTTTAGTGAGAGTGGAAGTGGTTGCTGGCAAAGTACATCTGAAAATAGTGTTCTGTTTCTACTCCTTTTACTTGGCAAAGATATGTGATATTCACTATTAGGGTAAAATTATGTGAAGCAGCTGCACTGACAGATAAGATTAATTATCCTTTGCATTGCTGACATTAACCCTACTTGTCATCAGGGCTGTGGAAGGAGGAGTACCTCCTCATCAGGTCACTTTGTGAACACATTTACTACCAATATGCTATTTTGAATTATCATAAAATCTAATGAGTCAAAATGGAGGCAGTCATCTGTAGTTTCCTATCAACATGTCAGGATTATAATCTCTCAGATTTAAAAATGAAGAGGGAAAATACTAGTAGCAATCAAGTAGACTGTAGAGTTTCTGCAAGGTGTGTGTTCTTTAAATGCCTTTGTAAGCAATGTACCACATGAACCTGAGATAGTGTCATTATAGAGATGTGAGACTGAAAGCTCTTGTTGGCTCTACGCACCAGTTCTGCTTTGTATTGATGTAGTTTGAATGTGAACAGAAAGAAATAGTGATGTACCATGGGGAGGCCATCTTTCTAAAATGTCTGGCAGGCAAGTTTTGTGTGAAAAGGCAATTCTAGCTTTGTTTTTTGTCTCCACTTCTCTGTTCCAATAGCCAGGATAATGAGCTAAATACTTATTCGTAGTGTTGGAAAACGCTACCAGAAAGCAGGACCTGGGCTGCTCTGACAAACAGCTGGCCAAATGCGTTGTGCTCAGGTGAGAGCAGTTTGTCTGTCACCTCTCTGACTGTGCTGTCTGGATCCTCTCCTTTTAGATTAAATGTGTGGCTCTGTGGAGCTCTGCTAGCAAAAGGCGTCATGGTGGCAGCTTGGGAGTGCCAAGGTCCTTGGTCCCTGGTGGCATGACTACTGCCGAGGAATGCTGATGTAATTCTTTGTGTGCCACAAGGATATTTGCCAGGGCGCATCTATAGACACAAGGAGCTGGAAGCCTCAGGATTGTTCCCTAACCTTTATGAGATTTTCAATGAAAGGACATGGTGTCCATACACTTACAGAGATTGAAATTCTGAATAACTGCATTGATAGTAAATTCTCTAATGGATTCCTGGTAGGAAATGAGAAAACAGCAGTCTGGGATTAGAACATAGTTCTATTAATAAAGAAAAAACCCTTATCTCTTGTCATACTAAGGTCACATTTCACATGTGATTGGGACATTATTCACTGATAAACATCTATGCTGGATATGAGACAATGAGCAATCAAAACTGTACATTTGAAAAACATCTCTGCAAAGAGGAGAAAATGCAGATGTTTGTAGAGAAATCTTTGTAACTTAGCAGGCTGGGGTGGTTCATCCCTTAGTTTGAAACACAAAACTCATAAAAATTATGGAAGCCGTGAAGAAGTATAAAGTGTTAACTTGATTAAATTTGGAACGGAGCTGCCCACCTGTTCTTCTAAATATAAGTGGCTTTGCAACATGACCTGCTCAGTCGTCAGAGGGGGGTAAGCCAGTGGAAGCTTGTGCTGGGCTCTGTCCGTGAATGGGGGCAAGCCAAGGAAGGCAGAAGCCTGTAAGAATGTTTTGGCGCTACTTCCTGGCTCCCCCTGTGACTTTAGATACATATCACTTTATGTAATACTTTTTTCAAATATGTATATTCAGCTCTAACGGCTCGTTGATCCTAGCTAAGCTCTTTGGCTTGGCTCTGCTGTCAAGTTTTCTTGTTTGACCAGGTCTAGTATGTTATACGCCTGGAAGCTACAGACACTTCCTTAATACATGAAAATAAATTCAAGAGCTCTATTGTGATCACTTGTTGAAACAGCTCTGACTTATCACACTAAGGTTTCCCGATGCTGACAAGCTGAACAACTTTCACTGGTGCAAAACCCTGCCAAGCAAGACTGCTTCCAGATCTTATCCACAGTGTGAAGGAGGTGTCTTACAGAAGCTCACTTAAACAACTTCACACCATCCTTCTCAATAGAATTGAGCTGCATAATCCACATGAATCTCTTGACTTAAACATTGAATCTCAATGCATCAGTGCTTAGTGGGTGACAGTCACCATCCAAGTACTACTAATTAGCTTTTTATTTAAATGAGTCAAGAACTACATTTTGAGAGCTTGGCACACTTGCCAGTTGCAACTCAGAGCAAAGCTCTGGAGTGCTCTTATTAATTCTGCACATTCCTCTAAGGCACATTTTCTGTCTTTCTGTCCTTCAGGTATCTTCCTCTGTTACTGGTTTCCTAAAAAGACAAACTTATTATTTATTCTACCTAACATATTCAGTTTCATAAGAGGCCCCGGATATCAAGCATTAAATATCTGTTTTGTTGAAATAATGTTGTATTTCAGTTGTTGTTGTAATTCTGCCCTCCCCCCCCCAGCTGCTCCCTACGTTGGTTGATCTTAAACCTTTTAGTGCACGCTTGTTAGCAGCTTCCTTTTAGGAGGTTATTTTTTTTCCTGAGACACAGATTTGAAGAAGCAGCCCACCTACTGACAATAACAGAGCTGGTGTGGCTTTTGTAATGTAATGGAGTGTTGGCATTAAAATTCTGTCTCTGCTCTAATTTTATACGTTTTATTTATATACATCATTTGTTACCGGATTAAAAATTATAATTCTAATGACTACCATGGTAATTTTGAAATAGCTGTATATATTACATAAGTAACAAACCTTTCAACTGAGAAATGATTTACATCTTCCCAAGTTGCATGTTTTCTCTGTAAGATTTATTGAACTCTCAAAGGACACTTTATTTTTC
>JAOWBP010088571.1:13235-26225 GCA_028571105.1 Tragopan temminckii
CCTTTTTCCCTTTTTCCCTTTTTCCCTTTTTCCCTTTTTCCCTTTTTCCCTTTTTCCCTTTTTCCCTTTTTCCCTTTTTCCCTTTCCATCTGTAATTCAGCACTCTCAGAAAGCACAGGGGAGCAGCAACCCTCTGCAAGCAGGTAGGCTGACAACAAGTAGCGCTGACTCAAGGTCTGACCCACGTGCCTTTACTGCAATTACACCTTAGCTCCAGCTCTGCAACATCCTGCCTCTTCTGAGCAAGGATTAAAGCATAAAAATAAATTGTGCAAGATTCTTTCTTTATGGTGATCTTATGCTTTGGGGAATTCCATTCAAGATTTGCTTTTTGGATCATAAAGCTGCTTTGAAATCTCTTCTAAACTGGATGTGAATTCTAGTTTCCTGAGATAAATAAATGCGGCATTGGAATCCTGCTCTGTCCACTTGCCAAAATCAGGTCCATAAGGGCAGCCAGAATCTATTATTGGTTTACACTGGTGAAGATCTTCTGATGTTAAAGGTTGAAACTGTGTAACTGACAGTGGAATTTGGCTCCTGGCCTTTAGGCTTCCAGCTATGCCTTATAAATACACAGTTCAAACAGAACTCTTGTGGACTAGATACAAAAAGTATAAAGAGAGGATACTAGGGGGGAAGTGATGAAGAAAAGATACTTTTCATGGAAGTCTGTATACACGTTTGTGAGAGTGTGAATGCTCTAATTGCATATTTTTCCTCTGTATTTACATGAACTTATATTTGCAGGTTTTAATATAAATATAAAAGTTTATTTTGTTATCACTTCCTTCCAGAAGATGATTATTATTGGAAACGTTTAGTATGTGTGCATGAAATACCAGTCTTTATATTTGCTCTAACATGAAGAATGGGTGTCAGCTTTGTCAGTTTGTGCAGCGCGTAATGCCCATCTGGCAGTGGTTAGAACAGAGATGCCATTTACAGCACTGTGTTAGGAGAAGTAGCTGCTGCCTTGTTTTTTCTTTTTTTTTCCTTGCTGATTTTTATTCTTACATCCTCCTCCCATCTTTTTAAAACTCTTTTTGATATGACATGGTTAAATGCTATGGTGGTTATATTTTCAGTTGAATGCTTCTGTCGTCCACCAGGAAGTTTCAGCGGTCTCTTTGTATGCTGCCAACCATAGGTAAAGTTGGGAGCTAGGAATTCAAAAACTCAATTAAGTCATAGTAGTGGCTTCTTAAAAAATAATAATAATAATAAATAAATATATATATAAATAAAATTTGACTGTTAAAGGACAACTTCTGTGCATGCTATTTTTAACCAATAGTATGGCATCAATCCAAAGAGTTTAGGGAACGATGGGAATGGCCACTATTCTAGAACAACAAATTCAATTTTCACTCATGCTGTTGCAGTACAACTTCACTGAAGCAGAGTGAATTACTCAAGATTTGAATGCTGACAGTCTATTTATTGTTGTCCTTCTTTGCACTTTTTTGCTGGTCATGTCTTTACAAGGCTTGGTGACTTTAGGCAATGAGGTCCATCTCTGTGAGAAAAGTGAACTGTTCTGAAAAAAATAATAAAAAATTAAAAAAAAAAAAAAAAAAAAAAAAAGGCAGATAAAGCCAGCCTGCTTATCTGTATTTTAAGCATTGCTTGTCAGAGTGCTGAAGTTTTATTATAAGGAAGGGAGTGATACATAATATATAATAGCATCTGGAGTGGGCGCAGGGCCCGCTGTGGATTAAGAGTTGCATTGTACATGTGTTTACTTAAAATCTATGGGGCCTTCCACTGGAAAACTGGAAAGAATTTCTCATACTAGACACTGTCTAGTATGAAAGTGTAGCCTATTTCTAGTAATTGGTTTTGCCTTGAATTTTGACTGGCTGATATCTGCAAACTAATTGCTTTAGAGAAGACTTCTGCTTTTCTAGTTCCTTGTGCTTGTCTAAAATTTATCTTTTAGTCAGAAATCTGTTTTCTCACAGTTTTTGTTAATATGTTTCTGGATTTGCTGGTTCTTAACTTGGTTTCTTGACAAATTTGCTGCAGAGGTTGGTTTACCCTCCTGTGGGAATAGAGAATTTGGGATTATTGGATCTTTCCTTTCTGACTCCGAGAGCTGGAAGGAAAGTTAAAACAGAAGGGCACTTCTGGAAGGAAACAGCTGTACTGGTAGCCCCTTGGGGTTTGCTCTGAAAACTTGGATTCGCAGGCTTGAAGATGGATGAACGTTTTGTCATCTGAGCCCATCTAGCAAATATGTTAGAATCATGCTCAAGGCTGACAAAAAAACGAATAGTCCTGGCAGTAGTGTGGAGAGGAAAAAAAAGGCCTACTCAGTGCTCCAAAGCTGGCTTTAGCTTTTTCTAGTAGCTGCAATAAGACTTAAAATTTCCCTCCTTTCTTGGTGTGTTACAGGAGATGTGCAAGGACAATTTTTTTTTTTTTTGAGTATCTATGTGTATTTTATACACTATAATCTTGTGTTTTTGAGTAAAAGGCTCAAATTTCAGCGACTGAATACAACTACTAGACAGGGACTGGCTGCATGAGAAATCAAACTGTTGTGAAGAAAGAAAGGTACTGAGTGTCTTCTCCACCTATTACCCCTCTCCTCATCCATGAAGATAATAACACTTAACCAGTCTGTAACATTACATAGCATACTCAGACATTTTCTTTTCCTCTTGCTTTTCCATCAGCATTAGCTTCAGCTAATGATTTGTGAAACTATAAAATAAATGAGCTACAGTGATATGAGGAATGAAATCCTTTTGAACAGTGTGGCAGGTAATGTGATTCTGGCTTATGCTATGGAGCAGGATGACAAAATGACCATAAGTGGTGTGAGAAATCCCATCCTGGAGAAAGTCAATGTTGCTGCTGCTCTCAACTCTTCCTTACAAGGTTCGGGGCAGTGGCTGGCAGAGGAAGTTGGGGATCGCACAGGCAGGTGCTGGGTTCCTGTCTGTCCAGGGCAGGGTCACCCAACAGGGAGTGGGGCTGCTGCTTGTTTGAGGGCTGGTGCTTTCAGTAGTTCTCTCCTGCTTCTCTAGCTAGAAAAATAAGGCATTAAGACAGCCCTGTTCAGCAAGGATTACTTGAAAAACTTTACTACCACACCACCTCAAATTACATAGCAAATTAGACACTCCAGCAAAAATGTATGTTTCTGGTCAGGTGACTAGTGTGTAAAATTCAAAGAGACAGTAGGGACATGGGAGGCCGTTGTTTCTGAATCTGCTTCATAATGACCACAACTTATTGTGGTTGTGCCTGCCTTCTCCTGGCTTGCTGAAGAGAAGGTGTAGAAGGAGGTAGTGCAACATTGATATGAAGGCACTGGAGCACGAGAGGTGACGTATAGGACAGCGTGGTAATCATCAGGCTCCAAGTAGCCTGTGACTTTAATGGAAAACATAGGATCCTGTACAACACTATGCTTGGAGGCTTCCTTTGTTACATTTTATACTGTAACTGATAGCTGGTGACCAAGGAAACTAGTTTCTGTTGCCTGCTGGGGGTAACTTACTGGTAAACAAATGATTCTCTTAATGTAGGGTTTGAGGTTTTTATTCTTGAATTTTTTTAAAGGCTTTCTCCTCTCATTTTTTTCAGAAAACAAAGGCATGAATTATGCAAACAGATTTTACTACTGTAGATTCTGAACTTCTGGAATAGCTCTGATTTCATACATATAAGTAAGTCATATGTATGTCTGAAGAGTCTTACTATCAATAAAACCAGAGAAAGATTTGCCATCTTTTTGTTGCTTATAAAATTAAGCTTAATCTTTCTCAAGTCACTTTCTTTTCAATCTTCTGGTAAGAAATACAGTAAAGCATTTACCACAGACTTCAGCTGCAGAAATCCACTACAGAGTTTGTAAACTCTTCCTTTGCCTCTTAGGAAGGGATTATGACAAATGATAAGTTATACTCCATGCCGCTGCTTGCAAACTTTGAATTGCTGTAAGCAAGGCATCCTGCAGAGCTGCTGAACAGTGTAAGACTTGGCACTTGCTCTTCCTGCAGGGTTAGCCAGGGTCTTAGGTGTTGTTTTTTTTTCTTTGTATCACAAACTTAGCCTTCTGCACCATTAGAAACAAATACAGAAATGAAAAGTGAGCAAAGTGGTTTTAGCTGCGTTTGGGTTACTGAACCTTCAAACAAGAAGGTTTCAGAAGACCTGCTGCTGTAACCTGTTTTTCAAAATAATAAAGACAAAAGTCAAGATTTTGTCTTAATCCTCTTAAATTCAGGGCTGAAGGGAAGGAATGGGCAGGTGTCTAAGTGCCTCCTGACTACCATTCACTCAGCATGTATTCAGGTAGTTGTGTTCTGCGTGAAGGAAGGCACCCATTTATAGGGTGACTTCACACTGGCTGGGGGTGGGAGACTTTTTACAATGGAGTAGAGCATGAATTTTTGCCTCTGGAAATGACAGAGATCACTGCTTAATTAAGAAAATAATTGTGGAAAAGGAAAAAAAAAAAAAAAAAAAAAAAAAAAAAAAAAAAAAAAAAAAACAAGAAAAACTTCAGGGGGAGCAAACTGTCTTGTGGAGGCTTTCTGAACAGGAATGCCAGGCTGTTGGGGACACAGAATGCCTCTTGTGGTGGCTCAGAACAAGTGACATCAGAAGCCTTGCTACTATGTTATCCGGGTTTACTTTGTAAAGGCTATTGTATCTCTCAGATCTGGTTTTACTGAACTAGTGGCTCTTCAAGTTATGTTTCCAGCATTCCGAATGTTATGTCTCTTATGCCAAATATTATTCAGAAGAGGTATTTCTCTTTATGTTGGCATGCCTCATTGAGCAAAGAATTACAAATTTCTGAATATTTTTTTCCAGTTTAAAAATGTGCATAACCAGAAATTTAAGAAGTCTTGTGTGCCTTTTGTAGTTTTGAGATGAAAAACTTTGTAATATTGGAATGATATTTAAACACTGAAATAGTTTAAAAATGGAAGTATTAAATGGACTTTACTTTTTCACAAACATCAACATGATCATAATTATGAAAGGATGAGCTTGAGTGTGGCATTCAGGTGTTTTTGGGTGTTTTTTTTTTTTTTTTGTGTCACTGGAAATGTATTTTTTTCCCCTGCAGTTGCAGTGAAATCATGGATTTGATTTTTATACACTCTTTTTGTCACAAGAATTTTGACTGATTTCAGGGACCTAGTTTTGTGAGTGAATTCTTAATCTCTTGCTGTAAGGAGCTTAGAATCTGGTTTTTCTTTGTAAGTGCTGATACAAAGTTAATGATTACTGTAGCTGAATACTCTTAAGTACTCTGTACATAAAAGGTATCTTCTATTTTAGGTTAGTATTTCAGATGTCTGGATGCTTCCATCTGTATGTGGCCAGTGTGAATATGGCTGATCTTGACAACATCTAAGAACTATGTGGTGGCATATGTGAAATAAGTTTGGATGTCCTAGCTTTTAATGGAGACAGATCCGTGGCACAGGAGCTGTATCTGCAATTGATACTTCTCCTGCTTTTGATGCAGACATAGGGTGAATGAAAAGGAAAATAATCACCCTGGTGACGTGTGGGTGTTAAAGAGTCAAATCTTAGACACCCCAGTGAGAAATTCTTCTGGCTCCACTTATTTTGTACCTGTTTGGGAATCTTCACCTCTATGGCCTCAGCTAAGCATGTGTCACATGATACTTACCTAAGACAGGGTCTACCTTTTCCCTCTGGAATATTTTAGTTGAGGGAGTTATGTGGATGTATAAGGGTGAATACTTAAATGCCAAAATCTCAAGCAACTTCTCTTTTTCTTCATCCTTCCAAGGCAGGTGATCTTGTTTCCTTTCTGGTAGATTACTGTTAGGTGGCTCTCCCCTTCTCAGGGAATAACAGCATCATTCAATGGGTGCTCCTGTATAGTTAAGTCCAGTGCCTGTCAATAACAAAAAAAGCAAAGACAGTAGCACCAGCAATTAAGGCACTTTCTGTTTATCGTTGAGCTAGTATTTTTAGGAAGCTGATGGAATTTGGCTTGTCATCTAACACGCGATTCTTTTGCCAAATGTCAGGTCTCCTGACCAGCCACCCAAGTTGCTCTGCCAACTGTCATCCTCCCTTGCAGAAAGAGGAATGCAATGGAGTTGGCAACTTGATGAAGAATTAACAGCCTCTGCCAGCGTGCTCTAATTAAACAGCTATATAGACAACAGCTGTGAAAAATTCATCAATCATAGAATGTTTATTATTGGAATTAAAATGTCTCATAACTAATGCATAGATTTACATTGATTAACATCTCCTAGAAGGAACAATCTGTGTCTTGCAACTTACTCTGGGCATTTTGAATGCCTGTATCACTTGTACTGTTACCAATCTGCCTCTGGTTAGTTGACTGTAGTTAAAAGGCTTACCAGCTTCTTTGCAGCAAATCAGGATCTAAAGCTGTAGAACTGCAACCCTGAACGCTTCAGAAGAAGTCTAAATTCCTGTCAACATACGGGCTGTTGGATGTTCTGGTATACCAGTCTTCTAGGCACATGGACAAGACTCTAGTTTTTACACTTGAAGTAATGAAGCAAAGAATAATCTTACTGCATCAACTTAAAAACCACGTGGAGCTCAGAAATAAGATTATAGTAAGTTGCCCTGTTTCATTTTATCTTGGTATTCTACTGTACAATTTAACACTGTCAATTGTGTTGCTTTGTTTTTTGGATAGGAGGTATTCTCTTCAGACAGCGTATGTTGCAGTCAAGCAACTAAAATGCTATACTTTATGTATAAAATAACAGAGTCATTAAGGTTGAAAAAGACCTCTAAGACCATCTAGTCCAACCATCAACCCATCCCCACCGTGCCCATCAATCCGTGTCCCTCAGTGCCACATTTACCATTTTCTTGAAAACATCCAGGGTCTGTGACCCCACCACCTTCCTGGGCAGTCTGTGCAAATATCTAACGACTATTGTTGAGAGGAAATTTTTCTTAACATCAAACCTAAACCTCCCCTGTGCAACTTAAGGCTGTTACCTCTTGTCCTATCACTGTTACCTAGGAGAAGAGGGTGATGCCCCAAACCTCCTTTCAGGGAGTTGCAGAGAACAATAAGGTCTCCCCTGATCCATGTGATTTGGGAGTCCCCCCAAAGTCCTCAGCATTTGTCACGTTCTGGCCAGAACATGTTGCATAAGTGGAACAAATTTCAAGTTAGAGCTCTAATACAGCATCATTTTTCCTGAAGCATGAAACTTGCAGGAAAAAAGCAAGCAAGAAATTAACTCCAAGGTCCTGAACCCATGATGAGGTCTCTTGCTGTCTTCAGTGATAAAGAAATAGTGCTTCCAGTGTTGTGCATTCAGTAAATGCTTTTCCTCATCTAGAAAAAATAAATACTTGAAATGTGGCACTGACAGAGTTTGAAAGTTGTATTTGAAAAAAAGTTAAGAAATTAGAAAACTTTAATGAAGAAATGCTGTTTTAATTTTTGAGTAGATAAAATGCGTGGAATCAAATCTTGGAATGCTTTTGTGGCACATCACTTAGCCATGCCATTTCTCCTCGCTAGCAACTTGTTCTAACTTACAACAAGAATTCGGAGGTCTCAGAGCAGGCTGACTGGATATCTTTTAAGCATAAAAGTAAAAGCAAGTATAAAGTATGGTACAGAGGTCTAATCTTTGGATTCCTGCCAGTTAAACTCACCAGTCAGGACTACATGTCCATACTGTAAACTATTTCAAATTAACTCGTAGCCCAGACTCATGTCTGCATGCTATAGGAAATACTTTTTTGATGAGGTATTTAATATCAATTCTTATTGTATGATTAAGTTAAGAGGTAAAGAAGTTTGGTGGTTTTTTTAGTAAACAACTGGGACTTCTGTCAAGAGATGAAGACTATATCTGGAACATAGTTCACTCAGTAAACTGTAACATGTTTTTCCTTTCCTTTCGACAGGCATTTTTTCTACATGCTGAGCGCAGCCCGGACCTCATTAAATTGTTTTCATAGCAAGATGAGGAAAAGGACTTTTCTGATGGATCTTACAGGGATCCTGCTGCCAGATAGTTTTCAACTTTCACACAATCTTGGTCTTGAAGTACTGTTGACTTGAGTAAAGGTGAGACTAAAAAGCACTGTGGCATTTTCTAGTAAGAATGAATTGTACACACCCTGTCCTTTAATGCTTGCCACAGAGTACTACAACAGCAAGACAAGGTAAAATTGACAGAAATAGTAGAATCTTTATGAATACTTAATGGATTTTGCAACGACTCATGAAGACTGTAGTCCTGTTCAAGCTAATTTTTCCATTTACATGGAGAAGTGATCTGGCAGAATGTGCCTTGCACTTAAGTGTATTCACTTTTTAGCTTTGCACCAGGGGCAAACCTAACTCTAGATAATATATACTGTATGTTGGTGAGACAGATTTATCAAGTCGCTGTGTCCAAAACGTAATTTATTTCTGACATAAGAATATAACTCTTATAAATTTGTCATATACTCATGTGTTGTGAGGGATTTCTTTGCCAAGTCCTGTGTATGTAGTTCTTAGGATTTCCCTTAAGGTGTTAAGAGAACATGGAGCTTCTATACAAGAGAGGTTTTAAAAGGCATTAGCCTTTTCCCTACTGCGGTGTTTGACTTCACTGCCATCCTTGCAATATTTATTCTATTTAAGAACAGTCAGGAATACTACTAATTCAGCAGAGAAGTTAATCAGTGCAGGCTGTAAATGTTTATTTGTTTTTTAATAGCAGAAATTATGTTATAAATTACTCTCATCTATTGTAAAAGCCTGCTGTTAGTTTGTAACCTAGCTTTTTCTTGCAATAGCTGTTGGTGTTGCAAAAGTGAAACTAGAATTTGGTATTAACTCTGGAACAACCAACCAATCACAAAATCTGTAACCTTGCTGCGTTTAAAAATTTGACTTCAATACAAAAAAGATTATTAGATGCACATTGACAGTACTGAATTAATTTACTGTTTACTTTCAGAAACTACTTCTGTCAGCTTCTCAAATCTAAATTACTCTGAATCCAAATTTATGAAAAACATTACGTCTAAGGTCTAAACATGTTATGAAAATTGGTTAAAGTTCTCAGCTTTTCAAATAAGTGTAAAAAAAAAAAGTGTGCATTTTTTATTGAATGCAACTTCACAGATGTTTCTGAAAATTTGGTAGCAAATTTTTTTTTTTTTTTAGAAAGTTGTAGGCTTTTAATAAAATTTTTTTGGTAGCAATGACTGTTTTGATAATGCTGTGAATGTGCCAGTAGTGCCCCAGACTGAGCTTTTGTCAGTATTTGAAAGTGAACTAAAATAACATTTGTTTTAATTCACCCTGCTATTTAAAACACCCTACTGTTCTGTGTGTGGGCATTCTTATTTCAGATTACACATCCAAATTAGCAAGATTCTTTGAAATATATTTTATAGGTCTCTTCTACCTAGAAATGAGACAGGAGTTTATACTGCAGTAGCACTGTCTCAGAATGATGAGCTGCTCCATAGCTGTGCTTCATGCAGGACACACATTCTGTACTGTAACAAGTCCCAACATCATAAACAAGGAAAGTTAAACAAATTCAAGACTGAGATGGGATGCAACAGAGAGGAATTATCAAAACACAATTTTTGCTGAGAATGAGACCATCTGCTTAAGAGCTATATTTTAGAGAAAAAATTAAGAGAGTGAGAAATAAGAAGATTAGCTTAATGGAGAGAAAAACCATGTTAGATGTGGAGGACAAAGTATCTTACAAATGACAAAAATAGAGACAGTATGCAGAGAGCTATGTTGGGGAAATTGTATGTGTTACATACAACTAGGCAGAATACATGCAGTAGGCAGAAATAAAACAGTTACACATATCTAATTAAGCTTACGCTAGAGAACTGAAAAATTGCCTTCATGTTTTCTCTTATTTTAAAATATTTTACTCTGGAATATTGAGAGAAGTCTTCACTTTAATATCTTAATCAGTGCTGTCTTTTTTTTCTGCAACTACTGTCTTTTTCGTACTAATTCCAGTCTGGACTGCTGGTCAAACACTATTGAGCCATTTACATTGATTAAAGTTTTTCCAATTCTGCAACATCATCTCTAACGCTATAAATGAATCTAATGACTTAATCATCTTTTTTGTGTGTGTGTTATTCCTGTCTTTTGAGAAGTTTGGAAGGTTATCCAGCTGTTGATGCATTGGATTCTGTGTTGGCAGGATCTTCACAATGAAGCAAATATGAAAGGTATTGAAATTCTTTTGAACTAAGATGAGCGCATTATGTGTGCTCAGGTACATAGTTGGAGACACTGAGATGTCACCATAGAGAGAATATTACTTTTACATCAAGATCTCATGCATTGGTATGAAAATCAAACCACGCATTTTTCAGGATATTCTCCATATTAAGCATGTGTTTTGAGGATTTCCAAGTAAATATATTTATCAGCATTTATAAGCATGTATAAATGAGATTATCTGTGGACTTTAATCATAACTTCCACGCACAGTGCTTATCACTTTAGCTTCTGAAAAAGTTCCCATTGCGAGGGGCAATTCCTTGTTGTTTTTTGTTGTTTTATTTTTAATTAGCTATTGCCTGCTTTGTACTTTCTATAAGGATATTTTAGCTGATTCAAAATGGTGGAATGGTGTCATTAGGTCTGATATTCAGAGAAGAAATCTGGACTCATCACTGACCTGTTAGGTGTATCAATTTAAGTAAAATACTGCATAAAGCTGTGAGTTATTGTGTAGATGAAAATCTCACAAAGGCAAAGTTGTTTTATATCTGTGTGAAACAGATAAGATTGTTGGACGTCATTAGCTACATGCTTTTTTTCCCTGTTTGTTTTTTCCTTCTCTTTTCTTCCTACTCAAACAATTTAATAAGAACTCATCTAGTCCAACAGTAGCTCAGCACGATCATCTGCTAGCTTCAGATGGCACATATATACATATATATGTGAATCCCTCCTATGCTGATGCTGTTTTAAAAGGTTGATGTATGATGCAAATTGAAAATAGTCAGTTTTAAATAGTTAACTAGTAGCACAACGTCATTACGCAGTATGCTATTGCCTGCGTGTAACCAGTGAAAAAAACCCACAGGTATTGGCACAGATGGAACAATCAAAAACCCATTATCAAAATATCTTTATTTTCAGAGGGGATTTCCCATTCCTGTGCAGGTGTGGTTACACATTTCCAAGTTTGATAAAGGTAGCAATGAGAGCTGAAATATTTTTAGCATCCTTTTAAAAGAGAATGTATTAGAATTACTGCAGGTATGTGTCTTTCTCAGGGAATCTTCCTGAACAAGCGCTTGTTAATCCATGAGATTTTACTCAGTGATTTACTTTATAAGAAGATATTTCTGATCTACCTGAGTTTATATTGACTTCTGCAAGCTTTCTGAGTTGCTTGTGACTGAGGGTCGTGAATTTTCTTCCTTCCCTGTGCAGGTGTTCTACCTGTGTCACTTCCCCAGCCCCTCTTGGCTTGTGCTACATGCAGAGCGTCAGTGCTCAGGGGTCAGTAGTAGTTAAAAGGAAGGGATAACAGTAAACACTACAGGCTGCAGTTTCCAGAGTGCCTGTGAATCAGAGACTCACCTGTGCAAGGTTTTCATTAATGTTTTATTTCTTTATTTTAATCCTAACCAAATAAAACTTAGACATGTTGCTCGAGAAATAGAGAACTGAATGAGAAAAGTCCTGCTGAGGAGGTGATGGTTGAACTCTTGGGTAACGAATGAAGTGGAAAGTACTTTCTGCTTTAAGTAGTAAAGAGCTTTATCTCCCTTTTGAAAACTCAATAGACACATCCATCAGGCAGTTTGACAGGAAAATTAAATTGGGTTACAGCACTGCAAGAAGTCCAGATTACATTCCTGCTGAGCAGTAACAAATTGTGGTGAACTTTGTAGAAAAAGAAAAACTTTTTCCTGACTTTTTACAAAATAATCCAGTCTAGATCTAGACAGTGCTACAAGAGATGCTGAGGAGACTTCTGGAAAAGCTTGGTGTTCCTTAATAAGGAAATAGAATTATAGATATGACTTTCCTGCAGAACTGCTTATGTTCAGTGTTCCTTTTTAAGAATGCCAAATCTGCACAAAGACTAAATGGCTTTGTGTACTGCAGATTGGAAAAGTGAAAAATATTATTTTCCTGGCCTTGCGGTAGTACGTTTTCTGTCCTGGTTGTGGTAGGTCACTAAGTTCTACTAAATGTGATAGAAGAGGCAGATATTCTACTAGAGATCGCAGTAGAACTACATTTTATTTTACCCCCAGTTAACTTGAATTCAATGATCAAGTAAAGAATATTGTAATCCAAATTATCTTTGGATATATTTCAAATAGACTGTCATTTTAGTAACCTTTCTTAATCTTCCATTTATTTAGAGAGGTGCTCTTGCATGCAGCTGAGATCCAGGTGCTTTTCAGCTTGGTGATGTTCATTTCTAGAACCACAGCCTCTCTCTGCTTCTCTTATCTCTCCATCCTGAGCTCTGAATATTCTCCAAATTGAGGCAGCTTCTCAGGGCCATTAGAGGATGGGTCTGAAGATAGGAATTCGTGGAAACAGGTCCAGAGTTGTTTTCAAGTTTGTGAACTTCAGCCAGCTGTTCCATTAATGTGACTGTCAGATTTGTAAACAAAATCTGAAACAAGAAGGTTTCTGATATCAGATTCTTTGCACTTTCTGAAAAGCTGTGTGTTCATATGAAAAATTAATATTAACTGTTCATATATCTGTGTGTATACAGGTATGTAGGATAAACTAAAATGAGCATGTGGGATTCTAGTGTTGTTTTTTTTTTTTTTAATGAAAGGAAATTCTTCACCTTAATTCTTCATGATCTCTTCCAGAACAATTGCATTTTAACTATATTATCTAGGCTATTTTTGAATAATACTTATTCTTAAATCCCTCCATTCCTTCTCCCCTTCCACCCCTCCCCCCCCCCCACCCCACCCCCCCCAAAAAAAAAAGTAGGCATTGTCTTT
>JAOWBP010088590.1:0-26223 GCA_028571105.1 Tragopan temminckii
GAAAACTTTAGGAATAATTAAAAAAAAAATCTAGTCTGCAATAACGTACTTTACCTGAGCATTTGCACCAGCAAGCGCCTGCAACATCTGTTGGACAAACTGCTGGTGACTGGGTTCAGCAGCTCCTGATGTTGGATTTGTACTGTCACTGGGAACAGAACTAGGTACATTGGACCCTGTAGGAGCTCCAGTGCTTCCCAATCCCCCTAAACCAGGATTAAATCTGCACAAGTGACAGAAACAGAAATAAGTCAATTGAATAATAAACCCACGCTTAATTATAATGTCTCTTCTAATCCTATACATTATCATCATGTAAAAATTCTGTCAAACACAGAGTAGGTGACATACTACAACAAAGACAATAGTCATCACTGTTCAAAAATGTACTGCATCGTGAAACATTCCAAGACAAGCTTAGTGAAACAAACAAAAAAAAAAGATAAAACAAAGAGTTTTCACATGATAAAATCTCTACTTGTAAAAAAACGTACAAGAGAACACAGCACAAGAGAAAAGCTGTTTTCTAAAACTGTGACACCAAATCTTACCCTGGTATGAGTCCTGGTGCTTCTGTTGCCAGAGTCTGCAAACCCTGCTGAATCTGTAGTAAGGCCTGCATCGCTCTGGGGTTTGACATAGCTGATAATGTGTCAGGATTCTGCATCTAAGAAAATGAGAGAGACTTGTGACTGAATCATATACAAGCACTCAGTGTTAATTTTTAACCACTTAATGTTTTACAGAATCTGAACTTGTTTCAGAACTTGTTTTCTTATTTTAAATTTGAATATTTACATGAAATCCTTCATAGTCTGGAGTGTTTCTTGAGAAAACTTTCACAGGAGGTAATCAGTGAACTTTCTCTGATGTGAACTAAGTCTTTCAAATAAGGAGGACACCAAAATAATATTTTTCAATACCGCTTCTGAAGGCTATCACATTTCAAAGCCAAGGAGTGTCCTAGCCCATCACTGTTCTAGAATTAGTCTCTTATGTCACACTACCGCTAAGCAACAGCACTGAATAACTGTTAGTCAAGTTTCATTAAATGTAATAAAAAGTTACAAAATATTTATTTCCTAGCTAAATTCAGACCACTGAATTATAATCATCACAATCTGTGCATGTGTTCATATCTGTAATTCCCTTGCAGACTACAGAAATGGAAACAAATATACTACAAAACATACTAGCAAGCAAATTCACAGTACTGAAGGACCCTTACTGTAACTTCAACTGTTTTTTCACATCCACAGACAACTTAAAAAGCAAATCCTTTTAATTCCTGAAGTTAAATGTCCTGAAATCAGACAGGATTTCAGATACAAGATCAAAACTAACAGCTTACTCTCACCTTACAGATGCCACTCACAAGCAAAAGCTATTTGTTTCAGTTACAAGTGAGACAGTTTTAATTAGCTAGATCTAATTCTAACAGCAGACAGGCCGATAAATCTTAGCAGCATTCACTTGGCAACTAGACCAAATTTCTTCTGCTGCAAAAACATCTGATTCACGAAGAAATGCACATTCTAAGGTCAATTGTCCTCTGGTCCAGAGCAGAACTGCAGAATAAGGCATTAAGAAGTCTTGTCTGGAATATGAGTGCATAACTGCACTTAAGTCTTGTTATCTGTTAACATTCTCTGTTCATCTCTTGGATTTTTATGTTCCTGACAGTCAAAAGTCAGAGAGCAACTAAATAAATAGCTGGCAAAGTCGACCGAAATCTTGCATAGCATTTAAAGGACATCACATGGCATGTGCAGAACAACTGAGGAATCAGATCCAGCTAGCATAAGTTCATGCTTGATCAACCTGTTCTCCTTCTATGAGCAAGTGACCCAGCAGATGGATGAGGGAAAGGCTGTTGATGTAGTCTACCTAGACTTCAGCAAAGCCTTTGACACTGTCTCCCATAGCATTTTCTTAAAGAAGCTGGCAGCCCATGGCTTGGACAGGTACACTCTTGGCTGGGCAAAGAACTGGCTGGATGAGTAGGCCCAGAGGGTGGTGGTAAACGCAGTCACATCCAGCTGGTAATTAGCAGTGGTGTTCCCCAGTGGTCTGTAGTGAGGCCTGACCTGTTCATTATCTTTACTGATGACCTGGATGAGGGCATTGAGTGCACTCTCAGTAAGTTTGCATATGACACCAACTTGGCAGGAAGAATCAATCTGTCTGGGGGTAGGAAGGCTCTACAGAGGGATGAGGACAGGCTGGATCTCTGGACTAAGGCCAATGGGATGAAGTTCAACAAGACCAAGTGCCAGGCCCTGTACTTTGGCCACGACAACCCCAGACAATGCTAGAGGCTTGGGGCAGAGTGGCTGGAAGACTGTAAGGAAATGGACCTGTGGGTATTGGTTGACGCTTGGTTGAATGTGAGCCAGCAGTGTGCCCAGGTGGCCAAAAATGGGATCCTGGCTTTCTCAAAAACAGTGTTAGCAGCAGGAGCAGGGAGGTGATCATCCCTCTGTACTCTGCACTGATAAGGCTGCACCTTGAGTACTGCGTTCAGTTTTGGGCCCCTCACTACAGCAAAGACATCAAGGCCTCTGGTGTTCAGAGGAGGACAACTAAGCTGGTGAGGAGTCTGGAGCACAGGCCTTATGAGGAGTGGCTGAGGGAGCTGGGATTGTTCAGTCTGAAGAAGAGGAGGCTCAGGGGTGACCTTATCCCTCTCTCACACTACCTAAAGGGGGTCTGTGGTTGAGATTGGGGTCAGCCTCTTTTCCAGCAACTGGACTAGAGAGAATGGCCTCAAGTTGTGACAGGGGAGATTCAGTTTGAACATGAGAAAACATTTCTCCCAGAGAGTGGTCAGGTTGCCCAGGGAGGTGGTGGAGTCACCAACCCTGGAGGTGACCAAGAAACATTTAGATGTTGTACCGCAGGACATGATTTAGTGGAAAATAGTAGCGGTAGGTGATCAGTTGGAGCGGATGATCTTAGAGGTCTTTTCCAACCTTGGTGAGTCTATGATCTTCAGAAGAAAGCATTCTGGGCTCCTCAAAGTAAGCTGCTGTAATTATTCTGTTTAAGTAAACAATCTGTAAACTGTGACTTGCTGTCCAATATTCAGAGTTGTTTTTACAGAAAATGGTGGCCCAACAATTTCTAGAATACTGCTGTGACCTGGACCTTATCTGAGTATCAGCAATTCTTGTTAAGACTCATGAAAACTGCAGCCAGCTCACTGCTGAATTTTCCTGTTTCTTCTGGATAACTGCCCTTTATTGCAAAAGATGCCTTTCCCTATACAGAGAAACGTTTTATAGTTTGTCACCCAATCCAACCATATAAAGCCAAAAGATAAGTGAGGAAGTATGAACTGCAATATTATCAACATTCTGAGGATAACTCAAGTGCTTTTCCACTTTACTTCACACCCTAATGCAGTAAATCATCTGAACCAACAGAGTGAAGACAGAAGCAGTTTTGTCTGCACCATAAATCCCAAGGTGATACCAGCATAAGGAAATAATCAAAGGAAAAAGCTCATAATAGTGATTCCTGCTGTGTTTTCAGTAATGAGCATTTATTCACAGATTCCAAAATGTAAGTGCTGTGTTATTTCATCAGAGTCATCAGAAAGAAGTGGCATTACAAAACACTACAGGCATTCACACAGTTAAAACAATTTAAGTAATTTATTCTGAACAATTAAGTTGTTACCGTAATTCCTGTGTATGTTATTTTACTTGTAACATTGCTTGCCTGCAGTAAGAGCAATGCACATTTACTCAAATTTATATGGACCGTCTAACGATGGCAGCTAAACAACTGGATTACGTACTTAATTCCCAATATTTTTGTTTACTCCTATTCAAAGAACACAGTACCACTACTCACAGTGACAGCTAAGATCATACAGACAACCAAACAACAAGCACAATGGTGTTCACAAGGAAGATAAAGCAATTCACAGGCTTTTGCTTCTTCAGAACCCAGTCTACTCTGAATTAGCTGATTCGGGTCTTTCTATGCACACTGCAAAATACCTTTACTCAAATATCTAAGGTGGAGTAGAACAGCAGTGGTTTTTCCTACAGTGGTAGGAAAAACACAGTGAAAGATTACTTTGTGGAAGAAAGTACAAATATTTTTGTTTCATTTACAAAACAAACCACAGAGCAAAAAAAGTATTCTCCAGCTATAGTGCAGTATGAATCATTCTTTCTAAGCACAGAAGCAGAAGTAAATCTTAACAGTTGTGCCAATCAGAGACAAAAAATATCCACCAAAAGATTTAACTTTTTGAAAGGACGGAGAGACCAAGCAAGAAATTATTTATCATGGAACAAAATAACTTAGTGTCTAAAGCCAATGAGAATGTATGTAACAGTCTAGCTTTTAATCAAACCAAGGAAAGACACCAGTTTCCTGGAAAAAAAGACCTTCACTGAGGTGCAGACATTTAATAATAGCTAGTATCTCATCTTACTTGCTGAAGGAAAGTAGGAAGCTGTTGTCTCATTTGCTCCTGAAGCTGAGGATTTCCAGCAAATAAAGGATTATTCAACATCATCTATAGGACAAAAATATTTAAATTCAATGATCAAGCAGTAAAAACCACTCTGGGTTTAAAGGTGACTACTTAAAAAACATGAATCATGGAGAATATGATAAAGAATACAGTAATCATCTAAGAAAACTCAAATTCTCAAACACAACTATCTCCTTTAACTAAAACTTGTTATGAACTACCAGCATAAAGACACTGTAGGGATTTTTTTTTTCTGTTATCTTTTCTTAAGTGGAAAAAATTGCCAAGACAATCTCATTTATATTACAAGATGATTCACTTTTGCTCAGCCTCTGCTACATATCTAAATGATAGTCTCTCCGTAAATATCATCTGCAGAAGATCAGCTCCAAGCCAGTATTCAATACAGAAAATAAGACACTTTGTTTAGCATTTGACTTTGGCTATTATTTGTTTAACTGAAATGGGAAAACACTTCTAAGATATTACTCACAGAACAACAGTATCTGTAATTCAATAGCAAGGAAGAGCCACAGGTAAGCAATTAAAACCAGAATAACGCCTAGAAACAGCACCAACTCTACCCTTTCACTTTTCTCATCTCAGACTACTGTGGTTATTTATTTACAAGGAAGCAGATCTACCTTAATGTACAAGCATTTGTTTTCTCTGTCTGGCTCTCGTACTAGGTCACAAGTTCAGGGCTGCACAGAACATACATAAACTGACAAGTTATTTCAGAAGAACGCCTGGCAGATGTCCAACTATAAATACAAGAAACTCACTGCAATAGAGCATTAAAAGTAACCTGGTAATAATTTATGTGAGTTAGGCATTAACATACTTGAAAAACTGGGCCATTCACTGCAAACAAGTGTTTGCAGTGTTGCTCAATTGTTGCTCAATTACCATCACTCTGTAGTGAAAATTAAACTATCATATAAACAAATTTTTAAAAATAAAGTCAATGCACACAGTACATCAATAAATCGCTATACCAGATGCATTTACCTGTACTGCAAGATCGGGATTCTGGCTTAATGATTGCATCATGCTTCTCATATAGGGTGCTGACAACATATTCTGCATAAGTTGCGGGTTTTCAGTTATCTGTTGCAACAAGCTCTGCATTCCTGGTGTGTTGAACATACCAGCTTAAAAAAAAAGTAAAAGGTCACTTTATTAAACATCTTATCAAATGAGTCCCTGAAATGCGCTTTAATGTGGTTTTGCATACATAGGTGCATCTGTCTCCTGAAAACAAGTTAAGAAAAATGCTGTACCTAACAAGTAGGTCCACTAGGCCTGTAAGTCATCAACTGTTTTCATGCTTGTCTGCAAACAGGAAAAATACCATCACTCATCTAGGGATTTCCTACCATTGTTGTTTTAAGGCACTACTCACACAGTATCGTTCTTAGTTTACTTTTCACATTTTTATACGTGACTTTATATGAAGACTTTGACACTCATCGAGTGCTGCACTAAAGAAATAAAGACTCTGAATCAAAATTTCTCTTTCTAATAAAATGATCATTTCAGCAAATTTCCCAAATACATACAACTGCAATAACAAACACACCTCCTAGTCCAGGTCCCAAATTTGGTATGGTTGAGCTCTGTCCTGTACTGCCAGACGTATTATTTCCAACGTTATTACTGTCAGTGTTCTCACCACTTGTGCTGGTACTTGTTGTAGAATTCTGAGAACTGGACTGAGGAGCCCAGGGATTTGGTAGCGGATCTCTATTTTCTGTACGAGATGGCTGACTGTCCCCTCCTGATGATGCATTGCTTACTAAAGAAGCAAATGGATTACCTCCGAACTATAAAGGAAGGAAAAGCAAACATGTACCATCCACTAAAGCAAACTGTTTTAAGTTTGCTATAAATGGCAAGTTACATTTCCAAAATTATCACAAACATAAATGTTGATGGTCCTTGATCAGTTATACTCACCATTCTAAAGTAACTTAAGAGTAAACATGGAGAAAGAAAATGTAGTCTTTCCAAATAAAGTCTCCTTTCTGAAAGCAGAATTTCTACTACACTAGTATTTTGATCATGATAAGACTGTATATCCTACAGCAGTTTACAGCTGTTGAAGTCTTTTCCCATTTTAGGTTACATGTTACTAAATCCACCCTTATTAACTTACCTGAGCTCGTAACTTTACACGTCAAAGAAGTAAAAGAATTTAGATTATGTAATAACTTATTTAATATAGAAATTTATCAACTTCACAATAGCTTCTCAGACCCACAACACAATATCTGTACTTCTTCAAGCTTAAAGGAGCACAGAACATGTAAAAAAATCAATCTTCCCTTTCTCTCCCCTCAGCAGAGAGAGAAGGCCATACTGTGAATTCAATCTTCAAGAAAACTTTGCCAGGTACACGTGCAAAAAGTTACATAGTTTATATTCTTTCATTTTTAAAAAATATTTATTCTCAGTGGCATCTGTGATCTTTTCTCACCTGTTCCTGTGCTGCATTCAACATTGGCTCCTGAATATCTGTATACATACGTCGCAAAGCATTGTATCCACCTGGTATACTTTCAAGGTTGCTCAAGGCTCGGTCTTGATTTCGCATCATTTCCTGCATCATTGCAGGGTTTCTAGCAAGTTCTATTGTCTAAGAAAGTGGAATGTTTAATCTGTATTAATAAGAAATCCATTCTAAAGTGAAAACGTCAGCATCTGACAGCATCTCTTTTACTAGATCTAACCCTGATACTATAATTAAAGTCAAAATCAAGAAGTCAGCTTAGTAGGAGCCAGCAGAATTTGATACTTAGCATGTGTTCTGCCACAGCTGTGACTATATTGGTTGGGTCAGGAAGCAGTGCTAAACAGAAGAAAAACCTTGAACATATTATTCTTTCTCCTCTCTTTACCTTTTTTAACACAATGTACTTCTGCCATCAGAAGCATGCGTACATGCTCAGAAGTACACTCACAGTGTACTTCCAACATCATTACACCGCACAGCTTATAATGGAAACTTTAAATACCCCCATTTTCAAATGCACTCATTTACTTTTTGAGATCTTTTGCCACACAACATATCTTACATAACATGCAACTTTAGAAGCACCCAGAGAAGTACCCGCAGTTAGGTAAACTGGAAATAAGTAGTTTACTGAAAGTAATAATTCTCCAAAACTTGTTGGCTACACAACAGGAGATTTCAAGTGCACACAACTGTATCCAACTCTAAACTCACAAGATATTATCATAAAATCTTCAACATCTATCAAAACCATGCTACAGATTTTCTGAATTATCTAATTCAGACTATAACAACTATAAACATAGCCACAAGTTGCCTACAGTGACATTTTATAGACTTCCTAAAAAACTCAAATTATTCAAAAACGTTTCTCAATACTCAACTACGGACATCCAGTTCTTGCTATGTTGTTCAGTTACAGTATGATCAAAGGTCACAAACTCAGATCTTTCTACATACCTGCCTCATTATATCCGGATTATTCAGCATATGTCCAATTTCTGGATTTCTCTGTATCAGTTGCTGCATTTGAGGGTTAGCCATAATTAATTGCCTCATCAGGTCAGGATTTGAAAGCACATTCTGAATAAATGGATTTTCCATTATCTGAACCATCATTTCTGGGTTGGACATGAGTTGTCGTTGCATCTGACTCTGCAACTCTGAAAAGCTTGATGTATTTAAGCCCAGGCTACTCAGGCCTGCCAAACCTCCAAGGCCACCTTTAGAGGAAAAAATATATATATATAAAATTGAATTTACATTTCTTATAGTAAGTCTAAACAGAACAACACCTTTTGTAAATGCAAAATACTTGGATATATTCCACATTTCAAAAATAACAAAATTCAGTGGAAGGTCCATCTTCGTGAGGCTGTTAAGCAGTCATTCATTAAGTCTGCTTCTTTAAATAACAAAACATCTAAAAAAAACCCAACAGATAGCTTTGAAATAGAACTTATTACAATGCTAACAACTTCTGATTTTCCACAGCTTACGAACAAGTGCTGCTCGAATTCTGAGGCCTTGATTTTTTTTTTCCTTCTGATATGTCCTAGTCCATTTGTGATAACTATTCATCTGTCCACTCTTGTTTAGACTGTAACTGAAAGAAACCTCACAATACGATGCATATTGCCTATTCCAATTTAAAGTAGAGCTCTTCTTTTTCACTGCTGCAACAAGAACTAGTTAATAATGCTTTTACTTCTCTTCGTTTGCTGAGTCCAAATAGAAAACTTTCATATTTTTTTAAGATGTAGTTAGCTATAGAATTGGTTACACCTAAAAAACGCAATTGCTTAACACAGCTTTTTCAATTGTTTTTTTTTTCTTTTTTCTTTTCCAAGCAAGCAGATGAGATGAAAAAAATGAATTAGAAATATTGATATTGCAGAAATAGTAATTTCAAATGAGCACTGCAGCCTCTTTTTTCATGAAGGAGAAAACATGCTTGGAAACTGAGAAAGAACAGACTGTAAGATTAGCAGCAATTTTGCTGCTTCTGTTTCAGATCTTGGCTTTGTATTATAGATCCAATTTTATCACTATTTCCCTCATGCCAATTCAGACAGACTCTTAAGGAGAGGGATGACACTGGGAAGAGTTTAACTACCAATAGTGTCAGAATACAGCATCAGCAGCACTCTACTACTGAAGGTGAACAGCTCATGTCTATAGCTCCTTCCTACAACCTGTGTAAAAGGTTTTTTTAATTTGCTTTTGTTTTTGGTTTTTTTTTTTTTTTTTTTTTTTGAAGTCTTGATTGCATTAGACCAAAGCTTCAGAGAAAACTATTTGTATCCTGTAGAAGATACCCACCAGAGAACCAGAGGATAGTCTGGATTGGAGAGGACCTTAAAGATCATCTAGTTCCAACTCCCCCTGCCACAGGCAGGGTTCCAACCCACTGTATCAGCCTGCCCAGGGTGACACTCAACCTGGCCCTGAACACCTCAAGAGATGGGGCATCCACAGCTTCTCTGGGAAGCCTCTGCCACTGCCTAACGACACTCTAAAAGATATCTAATCAAAATCTCCCCTATTTTAGTTTAAAAACATTCTACTTTTTCCTATCACTATCAGACTGTGTAGAAAGCTGGTCTTCCTCCTTCTAAGTTCCCTTTAAGTATTGGAAGGACACAATGAGGTCTCCCTGGAGCCTTCCCTTCTTCAGAGTGAAGAAGTCCAGCTTTCTCGGTCTTTCTTTGTAGGAGAGGAGCTCCACCCCTCTGTCCATGAGGTCTAACAGATGTTCTTACCCAAGCCAAAAGGGTTACTATTTGTTGAAGTTGGTGTTGAGGTACTACTGCTTGATGCTGATGTGGTAGCGGTACTCCCGCTGCTGTGTGTTTGCTGAGCTTGGTGGTCTTGTGATCTAAAAAACAGAAAGACAGTTTCAAAATTACAAATGTAGCAAGGCAATTTAAATAATGTCATTAAACATAGCAAGGATGTCAACGATACTTGAGAATCTTAGTTTCTCATTTTGATAATTTCTCAGAATCACATCTCTCTAGATGGCTTCCGGTAATAAGTCTTTCAGACATCTGTAACATCATCTGTTCTTCAGAAGAGAAAAGTTTCAAATATTAAGAAAATGAATGGACATCACTGCAGCCATTACCACCTTCTCATACATTCCCAGAGATACCTGACAGTGCATTGCTTTCTGAGTCTTTATCTTGCTTCAGAGATTCTTTGCCTTATTCTACTGTATTTGATAGCCATCGGACAATAATGATTATATGCTTGAGGCTTAAAGAAGTGAAATGCTATTATTGTCTTATTACAAGACAAATATCAGAATCTCAACAATCTTCATAACTAAGAATGAAGTAAAAACAGCTGACTAATTCATATACTCATTACACCTGTCTCTTGCAGAGGCAATAGCACTGGTGCTGCCATGTGTGTAAGAGATCGAAGAACTCAGCTGATTCAAAGCTAACCTGGCCTCTACACAGTGAGGCAAGTTTTAAGTCCAAATCACTTGCTAAATATTCATTAAACAATTACATAAGCATCTGCATTTGAAAAATTATAAAATTACAATGTAGAATAATTTGTAGAATCTATGTATGCAGACCTTCCACACAGACCTGAAGGTTAGACAATATGCTAAATTTTACAGATCAGTTCATCTCAGTATCTTTCTTGTACAACAAAATTCTGTACTTGCTTCAATAATGCAAAGTCAAAACAAACAAAAAACAACCCACATAAGTCTGACAGATGCCTTTAGTACTGAGGCTTCCCTGAAGTTTAAGAGCTTGCTGTCACTAAAATCAAAAACCAAACTGACAACAAAATGCTTTGCAGATTTTGCAAGTTCTTTCACCAACTCATCAGTATTACCTCATAAAGGATCCCATCAGTACCCTTGTGAATAGATAGGGTACCACAGGACTTAGCAACCTTATTCAAATTGCTACTGATGTTCCAGCGTAGTGAAGGAGACACTAATTTTTGTCCACAAGAGCTAATAGTTCTCCCAACTTCAGTCCATAATGATTCATATAATTCAGTTTTGCTTATTTTCATTTGTACTCTAGTAAGAGAATTCTAGGTCTACCAAAGCACTCATAGAATCTAATGAATGAAAACTTGTTTTAGAGGGAAGCTCCCAGATACACACTAACAATCCAGGAAAGGGGTACCTGGGCTTGTAATAATGCTCCCTGACAGACGCTGTGGATAACACTCTGGGTTCCTGAGAAGAACAGTGTTGCAGAGTACTTATGCTTAAGAGCAACTGACAGCTTTGAACACAAGACCAGTACAATCACAGATGCATATAATGGCTTGGGTGGAAGGGATCTTAAATATTACCTAGTTTCCAATCCCCCCTGTCATGGACAGGGCTGCCACCCACCAGATCAGGCTGGCCAGACCCCCCCCCATCCAATCTACTCTGAACACCTCCAGGGGTGGGACATCCTCAGCTTCTAAAGGGCAACTTGATCCAGAGCCTCACCATCCTGTGAATAAAAGATTCCCTCCTACTATCTTTTATCTTAAAATCAATCCTGTTTGTCCTATTGCTATTGGACAATGCAATCAGTGCAACTAGCCAAGCAGTCGTAACTTCAGTCACAAAGATCATAGACTGCAAAGATGGTTATACTTAATGTGAACTTCCTAATGAAGATATTTGGTTTTCTTCATCTAAGAAAATACACAGAGAAATATTTTCTCTGTAAGATAAAGGTTATGATATAAGCATAAATATTCATTTGGTTTTTCAGCTATTCTGAGAAGCAATCTCAATTGGCTGGTCTCAAAGAAAGACAGAAAACAGGACACAACTGAAAAGCATTTTAATATACTTCTGTTTGGAAACAGGGGTATATAAACATACTGGTTAGGTCTCAAGTCTTTCAGCTTCTAGCCTTTCAGTGAAAATTCTTTGAAGTCTATGTTTTAAGTCTACTTTACCATTATATTTCCTCATCGGCTTGTGAGCATCTAAAACACTGCTTACTTGGACCTTCATATTCAGAAATTCAGTATATCTTCACTATCTACTGCTAACAACTGTTACTTTGAAACTCTATTGGCCACGTTAAACCAGCCAGTGTAAACTGCATTACATTGTGGGAGACCAGGATAGGAGAATAGGATGCAGAATATGATGCGGATATAATGCTGAGAGGACTCATACAGGGACACCAAGTCTTCAGGAAGGCAAAAAAAAAACAACAAACGACAATATGACACTGTACCTAGAATTGACCAGAGACACGGTGTGAGAAGGTGCAAGAGACTGGCACTGCTATTACAGTACTCAGATGCAGTACTTACAACTATTGTTAGGTCCAACTTATGAACTCACAGAGGAGTGTGAAAGTCAAAGATATCCTATTATCACTACTATCATGGTTTATGAAACTTCCCTATCACACTCAAGAGTCCAAATTAAAAAGAGCAGAAGTCATAACAGCAGAGTACTGTTTAGATACATGGAGAAAAAAAATTACACTATTAGATTATACTGCATACAATATTGGTATTGCTCATCAGACCCACATTTCAACAGGTTCCTGAAAGTCATGATAATGCTAGCGAGGTCTAAGAAGGGGAAGCATATTTCTTTTTTCTGTTTACTAGTTTCATGCTCTTTCCCTCCAACATCTAACCTTTTCCCACAGAAGATCCTCACCACAAACAGGAGAGACATAAGAAAAGTAGCAAGAATGCTTTCAGACTAGAACAAGCATGTTACTGACTACATAAACTAGATTCAAATGAGGTATATCTTACCTATTTGACAAAAATGATTTTCAGTCAACTCTTCCCTCAGGACATTTCACAAGTAATGCGCAGATGGGATAGCTCCAATTTATGCATCCTCCTCACTGTTATTTAGAAGTAGCCTCACCAAAATAAAATATCTCAAAAAAAAAAAAAGTCTTTCTGCTAAGGCAGATAAATTGGTTGCAATAAAATAGTTCTCTCTCAAGAACTTTTTCTCCTTTCTCTCTCAAAAACAGAAAGGATTCTCCCCTATTTATTTTTTTTTATGTCTCAAAAGTAACGCTGCTCAACAGATACTTGTGCTCACTAAAAGCTGCTATCTAAGACAACTGTAAAAATGCAATGCAGTCAACAGTCAGCAATACTATTGAAGTTAAACAGCAAAAGCAAGAGAGCAGCCTGATCTAGCTGTAGGTGATCCTGTTCATTGCAAGGGGGTTGGACTAGATGACCTTAAAGGGTTGGTCTCTTCTAACTCAAAAAATTTTATGATTCTATTGCTTAAATTCAAAAACATGAATCTGACTAAAATATGACAAAGGTCTAAGAAAAGAGCATTTTAACTTCAGACTTAGTTTACACCACAACTAACAAGTTCACTACAGTTGCTTAGTCAGATATAAGTTTGCCCAGCAGGAAGCTGTAACATCAGAAATTAAAATTATTTTGACTTCTTAGAAGCAAAGACACAACTGCTTATCAGTAACGTTACCTGTTTTGTGTTTTGATAACCAGGTGAACAGTGAGTCCATCGTGAATCCCATGCTGAGTCAAAGTATCTTGATCTTTCAATATTTTTCCAGCAAATATGAGCACAAGCTGATCGGTATGGGACTTGAAACGCTTAGAAATTTCTTCCTTAAACTAAACAAAAAAGTTAATTTATACACTCAGATAATTGTATACTGAATGACTATGTTTTTAGTAATTTCTGGACTTGTTTCAAGTTTAACATACTAAAGTACTTGCTCTGCATTTTCCACTTTACACCATCTAGCAATACTTCATTAAGATCACTCAACTTTCTCTTTCTTTTTTTTTTGTACAAAGATAGACAGTCAAGTCATTCCTCTTCCATGCAATAAAGATGAGAAGTGTTCCATAGTTAGTATTTCAGGCACATATATATACACACACACACACATGTATACACACAATTTACATGTTCTAATAAATATATATATTATATGCACATATTACATATATATCAGTATATGCATACTAGTATGTTAATATATACACACATACAACACATACACACTACAGAATTCAGCCTTCACTGATCAGACTGAGGATAGAATATCCCAATTACAGTGAATCTGTCTATGCTTTTCCTTGAACCAATCAAAGAATTATCCTCACTTCTCAGACAGTTTTGCTGCCTTCCATGCAACAAAACTAGCACTCCTTTCCACACAGGCAAAAAATATTTCTCAGTTGGCCCTGCTTTCTCAGCCAACTCGTAACATAACCAAAGGAAACAGTTCCAGTCCAGGTCATGGCGAAAAGCCACATACTTCAGCTGATCACAAAATCACACTCTCTTTAGCACAAGAGAACATGGAAACCCATCATACATCTTTCTGCCTTCCTAGCAAGTAGTAACCAGATTGCAATTTGACTGAGATTTTATTATTCTATAGAAATTTTCACAGCAGGAAAAAAACGTCACTAAAAGTAAAAAAAGGAAAATAATAGGAAAAAATGAGCAGGAATGACTTGATTATATTAAAGCCAAGTACATTTTTAAACAAGACTACTCAGCAGGTTAATTATTTTTGAAGGTATCCTAGTCAGTTGGGAAAAATTCCAGAAGTTCACCCTATTTGGCATTTTAAAATTAAATTGACCTTACCACTTTAGAAGAAAAATTCCAAGCATTCTAGAAATTCTCACTCCTACAGAAAACTCAAGTATTAATCTTATAATTATTAATAATTATGTTTTATAATTGGCAGGACTAAAAAAGAAAATCCCCTAGTATTACACTTTGAACATGAGTCTCTAATTGGAAGGGCTTATTGTACCGGACAAGAAGATAACATGCAAAAAAAAAAAAAAAGCGTCTGAGAGACAACAAAGGTAAGTCTCTGTCTGGGTAGGAGATAGCCCCTGGTTAGTTAAGTCTGATCAAAGATTTAGTTCTGGTTCTTATCGAAACAGCTTCTAAGTCAGCCTTTATACTGACAATATCGAGGCTTGTCAGTATTCCAGAAAGTCATTGAGTCCATTCCTTTCCAAAGTGGCTTACTTACCTGAACTATTACTGACATGTTTATCCAGCCTGTTTTCAGAGGTCTCCAGAGACAGAGACTCCATTATCTTTTTTTCCCAATAAACCTACTCCAGAGTTTCACTCTCCCATTTCTTCATTGTTCTGCCCACCATGGCCAATGCAAACAGATTGTCCTCCTTAGAATAAAGGGTTGCAGTGAGGAGTACTTTCTTCGAGGAGTAGTGTTTTCTAATCCAATCATTCTCACTGCTTTCTGGATTTTTAAATTCAGTTATAAGTGTAAGAATCAAAATAATCTACAATATTCCACATAAACTCTTACTCACTCTTACTAGGATAGCAGGATAAACTCTACATCTTGCAAGATACATTCCCACTTCAAAGAAGCAAAAGCCCATATGGGAAAATAACAGTGTTGACTTATTAAATAACTATTAACTCTGTAGACCATTTTCTGCAGAATAATTTCATAGACAGTTGCTTCCTATTCTGCATTCTTTGTTAATTATTCCCAAGAATGCACATTCCAGAGTAGCAAAACCAGGAGAAATACTCAGTTTGGTACAAAGTTAACACATAAAAATACTGTGTCAGACCAAAGAGTAATGTAATTTGTTGTCATACTTTCACAACACGGTGCGACAGGGAACAACATAATTATCATCATAAAGGTGATGCTGTAGTGTAAACACTGCTCAGAGCCATGTCCTGCCACATTTCCAGAAGCAGCTATTTATCCACGAGGCCAAAGAAACAAAACACCCTGCATAGAACATAGCTACACGGTACCTAGTATTACCAGTATATAGGTATCAAAGTCTATACGCTTCCTTTTCCCCTACTATCATGACACTGCTTTAGATGACCTGCAAAAACAACACTAATCTAAGACATGAATGTAAAATCGAATGTACAAGAAGCATAAGGAAACCTTTGCAGCAATGTATGCACACAGTCCAAACGCACAAAGGGCCTTTTTCCAGGCAGGAAAACAAATCTACCGTAAGTACTGAGACAATTTCAACTGAGGCATATTTATATAATTAGACTAACCACTGGGAGAGGAAAAAAAGAAAAAGAAAAAAAAAAGTTAATCAGGTCTTCTTCATCAGCCTCATCTGAGTTCAGCACACTCTTGAGATTCCTGCAATGATTGAGCCATGCTTCATATTATATCCACAAAAGAAAACCATTTAGATGTGATGTCATGAAATTCATTTTGTAAATGAGTCTGCTGACTATTTTTAATAATCAAAAATAACAACATAGCAAAATAGGCCTGTGAGGATAGCACACTTTTTTTCAGAAGCAGGGGTAGAGATCATTTTATACATCTGCAGTAAAGAGCCCTACTGATTTTTTTCAGTACAAGTTGGAGGGTTTTTGTTTGTTTTTTGTTGTTTTTTTTTTTTTTTTAATTCTCAAGATCCAACGTATGCCAGTTTTCAGAATCACATAATCTCTGCCAGTACTGTAAGATGATTAGACTTAGGTTGGAGTGTTCTCAGGAGGCTCTACCTGGAATACTGCAGTCAGGCCTGGGGCACCCAACACAACAAAGACATGGAGCTCTTCAAGTGGGTGCAGAGAAGGGCCATGAAGATGATCAGAGGGCTAGAACACCTCTCCTGTGAAGACAGGCTGGCTGCCTTTGAATACAATCTCAGGATCTGAGCTTGTTCACTCTGAAGTAGAGAAAAGCTCTGCGGAGATCTCATTGTGCTTCCAGTATTTAAAGTGAGCTTAGAAGAAAGATGATGAGGTACTCTTTACCAGGGTATGTAGTGTTATGATAAGGAGGAATAGTTTTTAAAGTGAAATAGATTTACATTAGATATTAAGAAGAAATGCTTTAATATGAAGGTAGTTACATGGCAAAACAGGCTGCCCAGAGAAGCTGTGGATGTCCTACTTCTGGAGGGGTTCAAGACTGAGCTGAATGGGTTCCTGGGCAGCCTGATCACAGCAAGGGATTTGGAAGTAGATAATCTTTAAGGTTTCTTTCAACCCAAACCATCCCATGGTAACACGAATCACTACTGTTTGCTTTGTGAAGAAGAGTTAGGAAGGGTGGAATAGAGAAATTTTTCCCATACTCTGTGGGCAAGCATCTCCCCATTTAGTCTCCACCTCTCACTGTTACCGGTAACTAAATTAAAAACAAGATCATTCTTATATAGCAAAACAGGAAACCCACAATTTTCTTTAAATTCAGACAGAGTAAGGACAAAATGAAGAAATGAATGCATTTGAACTCCCACAGACCCTTTGTACATGCAGTTTTTATAGGACTCCTCATCACTCTAACATGCAACAAATAACTTAGGAGATAAGCACTTTGCTAAGAAAAAGCAGCATGAATTCTAGAAGTTCCTAGATGCAACTAGTGAAGACAACTACATCAATTCTCTTCTCCTAAACAGAACTGCAAATGTCAATCTAATATGTATCACTTTAATATCTCAAATTAAACACAATCAACAAAAAAAGGAAAGAATAATGGGGTGGATTTTGGTGTTTTTAATAAAATGAACTCTGGTATTGCTTACTTTTTCTATTTGTACAATTCAACTAAGTAACACTGCTGATAAGCTACAGTTAATTGTTTTAACAGGTAAGGCTGTGGATGAAGGTAAGGCTGTTGATGTGGTCCACCTGGACTTCAGTAAAGCCTTTGACACTGTACCCCACAACATCCTCATGGAGAAGCTGGCTGCCCATGGTTTGGGCGTATGCTCTGTTGGGTGAAACACTGGCTGGATGGCCAGGCCCAAAGAGTTGCGGCCAATGGAGTTAAATCCAGTTGGCAGCCAGTCACGAGCAGTCACTTCTATTTAACATCTTTATTAGCGATCTTGATGAGGGGATTGAGTGCGCCCTCAGTAAGTTCGCAGATGACACCAACTTGGGAGGAAGTGTTGATCTGCCAGAGGGGAGAAAGGCACTACAGAGGGACCTGGGTAGACTGGATTGACAGGCCAAGCTTAACTGTATGAGTTTCAGCAGGTCCATGTGTTGAGTCCTGCATTTTGGTCACAACAACCCCAGGCAACCCTACAGGCTTGGGGAGAAGTGGCTGGAAAGCTGCCTGACAGAAAAGGACCTTGGCGTACTGATGGACAGCTTGGCTGAATATGAGCCAGCAGTGCGTCCATGTAGCCAAGAAGGCTAATGGCATCCTGGCTTGTATCAGGAATGGTTTGGTGAGCAGGACTAGGGAAGTCATCCTGCCCTGTACTTGGCAGTGGTAAGGCCTCACCTCGAGCACTGTGTTCAGTTTTGGGCACCTCCGTACAGAAAGGACATTGAGATTCTTTGGAGTGGGTCCAAAGAAAGGCAACAAGACTAGTGAAGGGCTTGGAGAATATGCTCTATGAGGAGGAACTGAAAGAACTGGGTCTGTTCAGTCTGCAGAAAAGGAGGCTGAGGGGAGACCTTTCTGCTCTCTTCAAATACCCGAAAGGTGCTTACAGCAAAAGCAGGACTGGGCTCTTTTGACTGGTGACAGGACGAGTAGAAATGGCCTCAAGTTGCACCAGGGGAGGTTTAGGGGATATCAGGAAAAACTTCTTCACAGAAAGGGTTGTTAAGCACTGGAATAGACTCCCCAGGGAGGTGGTTGGATGTGTTTAAAAACCATTTGGACATGACTCAGCAGAGGGTTGCTAGAGTTAGGGTAGTATGGTTAAGTTGCAGTTGGACTCGATCTTCAAGGTCTTTTCCAACTTGAGCTATTCTATGATTCTATGATTAAAATACTTTGTCACCCAGGAAAACCAAGAGCGGAAACAGGTCTAAGTCTCAGTGGCTGGCTGGGAGCATGGACTTCCTCTGTGCAATTCTCCCACTGCACTGACTCTTCCTTTTTACTAGCATTTAACATTACAAACAACAGTTTTAGTCAGTTTGTATTGCCATTGAAAAATTGAGTTCAAGAACGAGGACTTACTTCGACACAACATTACTAAGAATAATGATCTGCTATACTAAATGCCTAGCATTTTCACAGAAACTATTTCATTGTATTGCTCTACTAACTGAATACACTCAAAATAAGGTAAGAAGTGAAATCACTTTTAAACAACATTATTAGAGAAATCAGTGAAAGTAACTGCATCAGACATATGCATCAGTCTGAAACACAAGACTAACATCAAGACAGAGGCCTGGCTTACCGAGAAAAAGAAAGAGAAATCATTCTTAATTAGAATGACTTAACTCAAGGTCAGAGTCTCCTCAAAGCAGAGAAACTCATAGATTTGACATAAATTAGAGCAAACCTAAAGCTAGTTGTACTGAAGCACAAGGCCTGCATTCCTATTTTATCTTAACTTGTAAAATTTTTTGTTGTATTTCCTTTTTTTTTTTTTAAAAAAAAAAGGGAACTCCAGTATTTTTTAGTCTCATTTTTTACACTCTTGGTTTCTAAATAAAATATCCTTAAATTCACAGTACTTTAAAACATAACTCAGTCCAATACTCCACTAAGAGAAAACTACTCCTTGGTTCCACATTATCACAAGAACAGGCTCCAGAAGTTGTTGAGGCTTCCACTACATCTGCTCAACTTGATTGCCTCTGAAGGTTTTTGCAACATACAGGTGAACACTGCTCTGTTGCTGCCCAGGCCCAAACCAATGTGAAGAGAATCCAATTTGCATAATTCCTATGTGAGCTAATTATAGTAAAAATTTTGTCAGTGAACAAAGCACCTTCATATCTGAATACACATGAACAATTGACTATAAGAGGGTTTTTTTTGTTTGTTTGTTTTTGTTTTTTTTTTTTTTTTTTTTTTTTTAAACAGCCACTTTGCAAGGGATACCCATACTTCAAACCTTTGTCTTCTAATATTTGACCATCTGATAAGCTGGCCTTGGAAGGTTCATCAAAGTTTATTCTAGCTAAAGTAAAAAACTTCAAATGCAAACTGTATTTTGAGATATTACCACCTTATGATTCAAAAGCCTTTTGCTGACTCACTCTATGCCATTTAAGACAGCGAGAACATTACCCTCCATCCATATGGATTCTGTGAACAAAGAAGAAAAGGAGGAAAACAAGTAAATGAAAAAAACATTTCCCAAATTTTCTCGATGTTGACTTCATGAGATATAATTAAAAATGAAATTACTGTAATAGTATGAAAGAGGCCTGGGGGAATTAACATCCAACTACCACTGCAAGTCAACGTATAAGAGGCTCCAGAAAACTGTAACTGCTTTGAAAATACTAAGCTACAACTTCACCTAGATGACAATAAAAAAGCAAACTTGCAATCTTCCCAAACCAAATTGCTTTGAACATGGTAATGAATCAAAGGTTTATATCTATTATGTGGCAGAATTGCATTATACACTCCCAGCAGTTCCTCAAATAGTAGTCCTGTTACAAAAAAAACACTGCCAAATGACATTACCTTGTTCATAACTGCTGTTTCAAAACACATCCAGGACAATTTAAACTTTCAACTGCCTTCTCTATTAAAACACGAGGCTCAGTATATTAACAATACTCCAGCCTCTTACACCCACACACAGGAGTTTCAACTGAGGCTAACTGATGAGCTCCAGATACATTTCATACAATGGAATCAAAAGTCTTCCAAACTCAGGAAGTGAGGAACCAAAGAACCAAATACACTCACAGCAGTACAACTGTTCATGGCTGTGGCCTCCTTCCCAGATGAATCACATCGGGTAATCTCATGACTCTGAATTAAAGGGAATCAGTAAAAATGGAGTTTTCATTGCACAACTCTTGGATGTTATACAGGAAGGGGGACAAGAATTTGTGGTTACAGGCAGCAAAGCACTTTTGGCATGGTCAATTTTTTGCGGTAGATAAAGCACTGCTGGAAAGTGCACCCAAAAAAATCAGGCTTCCATACACGCTTCTTTTTGTCTGTTATGACTTGATGGAGAGTTACCATCTTCCCATACCCTTGTCAAACACACATACAAGTTACACAATCACATTATTCTCCCAAATACTGCCATCAATCCAAACTGACGAAAAAGTCATTCTGAGAACAAACTCACATTCTTGATGTGTTTACAATCCTAACAGCTCAGAAAGGAAAACCAGAGGCAGTGCCATCTAGTGGGACTATTTCAGGACTCACATTCTAGCCAGTTCTACGCCTTCCAGACAAACTTCAGCAAGCCATTCCACTCCTTCATGCTTTGACCTAGGAGAGATGATTAGCAGTTCCTCCCTTTTCCATAAAAGGACTCTGCAACTACTGGTGGAAAGTACTGCTCTTGCAACAGAACAGGCCTTTTCTCTAGCAAGCCACCAAGACTGAAAAAGGACATGAGAGTATTACATGCAAACAGCAATTCTTGCAGAAGAGATGCATTTTAAGAATGTATCCTACACTTTCTTTTTCACACAAAACAGCATAAGATAGAGTATTTTTCAAGTTAGTGAGGAAGAGGTTGGACAATATCCATTCTTCCTGAGGAAAAACTGCTATGTGAACTACTGCCAATAGAATTATTACTCATTTGACCACCAGTTAAATATCTCTGAATTGCTTGGTGGCAGTAAGCTTTAAATTTAAAGTGATAATAGAATATACAGCACGAATGAACTACAGATAGCAGTTAATATTCTTTTCAGTCTGTCAGATTAAGGAACTATTAACCTCATCAGCAACAAGACAAATGCCGGTTGTTGTTATTGTTTTTTCAGACATGTAATCCATCACATAACTCACAATTTGTAAAGCAATGTCCAAACCTTACTCATACTTTTATTGATTTTCCTATATAGCCAAAGTTTATAGTCACTAGATACAGATGTTGAGTGAACTCTGAAATACGTAGAATGCTTACTGCTACTTCTACAACAGGTATTAATCCACATGGGTATTTCCTCACTGTTGTCAATTTTAAGCAGTACACAAAACTGTCTTTTACAGTTCTGTGCTCCCCTTCCTCATCCCTTCAAAACTAAGGATGACTGAAGCTAGCAAAACAAGCTTGTGGGAAATCATAGGAGACAGCCCATGGAAACTCCCACAGGAGTCCCTGGGGCAGAGCTACAGCCTGCGGTGGGGCAGCTGCCACCCATGCAGAGCCTGAAGGGTCGGTACAGAGCAGTGTTGGAGCCGTGCTTGGAAAGCTGCAGCCTTTGGGAAGCTCACATAAGACAGCAACCTGTGGGAAGGACCACACGGGATTTCCTTGTACTGATAATGATTAAAGACACACTGAGCACAAACAGATTTCACAGGGGAAAAAAACAAAATAAGAAAGAGACAGATGGGCAGCACTTGCAATCAAGTGACCTTCCAAAGTGGCTTATCATTTGAAGGTTATTTTCCATTGTAACCTGCATACTCCATGTTCTAGATGCACAACACAGGAGCAGCAATGACTCCATTACTGAAGTTTTCAATATAGAAAAAAAACAAAACACTTCCTTAGAATAGTTGGGAAGTGCTTTACCTTGAGGGCACATCAAGTAAGTTTTCGGACACTTACTAAATTAGGAGCATTTGCTGACTACCTTGAGGGTAGAGAGGTTTGAAAGAAAGACTGACAGATCAGAGTGCTGAACATCACAAATGATATGAAATGAAACAAGAGCAGTCTTGTTTCTGCAGTTTTAAATGTATGTATGTATAGGATGGGGAACAGACAGCAGGAGTGCAGCCCTTCAGAGAGGGATTTGAGGTTCTAGCTAATGGTTTAACCAGTGGGAGTCAACAACGTGCCCCCTGTGCCCAGAAGAGCCAACCTGAGCTGCATTAAACATTGCATAGCTAGCCTGTCAAAGAAGTGATTGTTCCCCTATACTCAGCACTGGTGCTGCTTCACCTCAAGTACTGTGTGCAGTTTTGGGCTCCATGGTATAAGAAGGATATAAAACTATTAGAGGCGTCCAAAGGAGATCAACAAAAATGGTGAGAAGTCTAGAGGGCATGACTTACAGGGAGCATCTTAGAATATTTGATTTGTTCAGCTTAGAAAAAAGGCTGAGGGGTGACCTCATTGCTGTCCACAACTTCATGAAGGGAAGCTGAGATAGAGATGCTGACATCTTCTCTCTAGCAGCCAGTGACAAGATAAAAAGGAAAGCTGTAGAGCTCATACTGGCCATCAGGGAAAGGGTCTTCAGCAGAGAGTGGTGGGCACGGAACAGGCTGCAGCCCTAAGCTGCCAGAGGTCAAGGAGCATTTTGGACACCGCTCTTAAGACACACAGTTTGGATTTCAGGTGGTTCCGTGTGGAGCCAGGAGCAAAGCCAATGGTCCACGTGGGTCCCTTCCAGCTTGTGATGATCTACGTTTCTACATTAAGAGAGCAACGTATAAGACACACTGTATAGCCCTACCTTTGGCCCCAGTAGCTCCAAATATTTATCTAAAAACCTAGAGTTTTATTATGGAAATGTTCCGAAATGACTGTAAAAAAAAATCACTGAGTCATAATATTAGCTATAGAAATATGCAACTAAATAGCTTTTATTTTGCTGCACGAGTTTAGGCTTTTTTTTTTTCCCACCTGCAAATATACTAGACACAGCTGGCCAACCAATAACAAGATGACAAACCACTTACTGATCCCAGGCACATTTCAACAGATACGCAATTTGTTTTGTATTTGAGACTAACCCATTTTCAGGGTCAGCTCTAGAAACATCACATTTACTGCTGATGCTTATCGTTAAGAACAGTTTATTATTACAGCTTAAGAAAAACAGGCTAATGTTTGCCACTACCAGACACTGCATTTTTTAGTGGTAGCTGTGACACAGCTTAGGACCCACAGCAAATCATGGTCCCCCAGGGGCAATCTTACTTCATGAGAACCAAGGAATAACTACAAATACAATATGTACCTCTGATGTATGTCAAATGTTTAGCATTTAAGGTAAGTGGACAACAATTATATTTCAAGCAGCATGTTCTATTAACTACTTATAATTGTAGGTCTGCTTTTAGTAAAAAATTGCATTCTTGCTAGTTTATCTAGATATTTCAGCTTTTAAGACAATTGGTCACAAAAAAACCTGGCATCCCAACTGGCCTTCATATTTAAAGAAAAAAAAACAACAAAAAACATCTTGCTAGAGATAAATTTGTAGAATATCTGACCTTAAGTAAACTTGTTTACACTTCCTGAAGTATCCAAATAAATTGCAATTACATTGTTTTTGGTGACAGATGTTATCCTTCTGTTAGTTCTGGTGTATGAATCTTCAAAAAAAAAAAAAAAGTAAAGAATTTTACAGTAACTTTATAACAGCACTGATGTTGCTTAGAAAAGAAAAAAAGTGCCCCTTTCAGACAGATTTCTGCAAATACTGTGAATAACATTAAAAGTAAACAATCATTTTACCTTTGGGAGAAATGCCTAGATTAAGTCTGCAGACAGAGCAGCAGGTAGGACGCTGCAAAAAGACCACCGAAGACAGGAGAGTATCACCTCCCCAGCAGCTGGAGAGAGGACTTCAATTAAGCTTATTTCTGGAATGCTTATAAGCAAAATAATGGGAAAAACCTGAAAGAAATACCAGCATTTTGTCTCCTCACAGCAACCTGGTAGAACAAAAGTGTAAATTCTAGCCAAGTTGCTGGTACTATGCTCAGGGCTTTTACTTCATCTCTTTTATTCCCCTTTGATAACCACACAGCGTCTTCTGGTTCGTCCATGACAAATGATGTCAAGCTTTGCATTCTGACAGCAGTGCTGATACCTGGCAATAAATTCAGAGCCTTCCGCAACTAACTCAAACTCCTTAGCAAACTGACATTCTCTTTAGGGAAGGCTGTTATTCCTAGATAAGCAGGACATCTGAAGCCTAAAAGCAGAGCCTCATCCCACAAGCCTTGAGGAGATATGCTGTACCCTGCTGGGTTTGATAATACAGGCACCACAACAAGGTCGATGTGCTAATGAGAAACTTAAGTAGCCATGATTCTCGAAAATATATTTCTGACTAAATATGGGGCTTGGCCCACACAACCTTTTGCTTGGGCAACACCTCTCAGTGGAACCTCATAACTACAACTTGTATGAACCCCATATTTAACTCATCACATTTGTGGCATTACATTTTAGTATATAAAGCAATTCTAGGAATAGGCAGGCACTTCATGGAAACTGTGTGTATGCTTACATGTTGAAGTGTATGAGATCTGTGTGCTTTACAACCTGGGTGTGCATGCTAGGGGGATCAGAGCTGCAATAAAGTCAGCTTTCTAACCTGCCACTCGGGCTGTCAAGTTTCACGGCTGGATTCCTGTGACAGCGGAGCTCACATATGCATCCATGTTTCAGTTTGCAGGTACCAGTCACACACAAGAGGGGAAAAAAAAAAAGGAAAAAAAAAAACTCAAACTGGTTTGCCTCATCCAGAAATACTTCAGGGAACATTTCAGACAAGTCTTATGGAAAGTGAAATAAGCTCTGAATCCCCTTCAGGCAACTGCAGCTTTTGGAGTATTTCAGCAAAGCAGCATCCATCTACTTCACAAGCAGAAGAATCACAGAATGGCCTGGGTTGAAAAGGATCACAATGATCACCTAATCTCAACCCCCCTGCTATGTACGGGGCTGCCAACGACTATGCCAGGCTGCCCAGAGCCACATCCAGCCTGGCGGAACACTGAATCTACAGACTCTACCTTAGGCTGTGATTGTAGTTTTTTTATGATTGCTTGCCCTCTAATTCAAACAAAAATCCCCATCAATACCTGCACAGAAAGCCTCCAGGACAAAAAGGAGCATTACAGGAAACTGAGATGATGATTCACTACTTCTTTCAAGCCGAGGGGATCGGGGGGGGGGCGGGGCTTTCTTGAGAATGTAAAAAAGACCCCAGCACATCAGTTATCGAGCAGTACCACCGTGCAGTGCCCTGTATCGATAGCGAGCACACTGCAGCGCAGCTGAAGCTACACTTCGTTTGCAGTGCAAATTTTATGATCTCTCAAAAAAGACAACTTCCCTAAAATTCAGATGCTCGCCGTGGCGTTCTCGTTTTCTTTTTTTTTTTTTTTTTTTTTTTTTTTTTTTTTTTTTTAAGGCACGTTTTTATCAAGATAACGACCGGCCCCGCAGCGCTCTCAGGAAGGTGACTGCGCACGCTCTCCGTAGCCCCGCCGGCAAGCGAGCAGCCACCTCCCCCTGCCAGCCTGAGTCAGCCCAACCGGGCAACGCGGCAAGAGCTCGGCCCGGGCCTTCTCCCGCGCCGGCACACGACCGCGGG